>WMED01007309.1:0-11234 GCA_019650415.1 Pipa parva
TGTATGAGAGTGTGCTTTTTTTCTCAAAATCACACATACAAATTGGGGGTTTAATCTTATAGTCCCAAAAAATGCAGTAAATTGTGGTTGTAAAGTGAGATATTTATTTCAATATAATGTTTTTAAACAGGAAAGGGGAGTGATGGTTACTTTAAGTTATAATTGGATCGTTGTGATGTCAGAACTTGCCAATTATAAGGTTTGAATTTACAGGAAGTTCTATGGACTTCCTGTCTGTACCTGTGTATTATAACAACTTATTGTCACAATAACATATCAACACAAAAACTTGTTTGTGAAAGCTCCAACTAACAAAAAAAAGTGACAAAATGTCTATATGCAATCTGCATAGCCACCACCTACTGGATTACCTGAACAGTATCCATTACAATGGTTGACAAGAAGATAGACAGATTTTCTGTCTTTCACACTGTACCTTATTCTTCCCACATTAGATGCATTGGTTGGCCTAATGGCCAAACAGATCTGCCTGATATACCAACCTTGTGGGTGACCAGAATTGCTTATTTGGCAGTTAAGCTATAATGAAGGGATGTGCCTGCTAATAGACCTATATATCCATTAAATGAAATACAATAGTTTATTGATTGAATGGATACGGACACACATACCTATTTGGTTTGTTTCACTGTTCTTTTTCGTAGCTTTTCAGCATCCTTTTTTAATTTGCTGGACTTTTCAATTCTGCTGATTTATATAGGGCTGAAAATAAATTGCAGGTTTAGAAAAAGACCCATATAGATAAATATTGATCCATCCTAACAGATACTTGCAGTGTTTTGAGTGCATTTCCCCTTCCATTGTAGAAATATCAATGAAGTCAATGGACTGAATAGTCCATTCTTTTATTCTGTGGTATAGAACATAAACATTATTCTCTATTCATCAGGTAGGGTTGTGTGGAATCAGTAATGGATTTTATTAAGTACGTGAGTATTTATTATCTGAATTCAAAGTATACCTTATCAATATAATCTACTAAAATCTAGTTTTTAATACTTACATTTACTGGTGTACCTTTTAGTGCCACTTCAAGTTTTACCTTTGCAAACCAACTGTGGGTAGTAAAATACTATATAATATTAATGAATGCGGCTGTCGTCCAGTACACAGCAAAAGCAAAATGATTATTGTAAAGAAAGCATTCTCTGTAGCTTAATGAAAAAGGCTTATTGTAGGGCTTTAGTACTAAACAGATCAAAATAATGGACTTTAATGTAGAGTTTAGTCAAATATGATGAATTATTACCATCTATTACCAAAATACATACCTATTGTTTTCAATGTCTTAAATGTGTTTTATTTAGCTTGTCCATTAAAGGACCAGTAATACACAAAAAATATCAATTCCAATTCAGATTAACATGGCAGTTCTTCAAATGCAGCATCTTTACATATATTAGCTTTTCAGATGAATTAATGAATTTTTTTTTGGTTTCTCTCTGTTTTTACTGCTTAACTGATATTAGCAATGTTGTTAAACTGGCCTCATCTGGTCCCATTGCTTTCTATTGTGCTTCAGATACTACGTGTTATGTCCAAAATCACAATTTTTGAAACTAAATAGTTAAATATTATACTTTATAGACACAATTTAGAATTTTTGAAAGCATGGATTAAATATATAGTAACCATAAAGCATTGAAGCATTCTGCTGTAGGTGAATAACTGCAATGTTAATCAAAATGACAATTTTCATCTTATTGGTGTTACTAGTCCTTTAACTGGCTAAACAATGTTAGTCAGGATACCCAGGTCATGTGATTCATCTGCAGTGGGGGAGTGGGGCTGGAAGCCACAATTCACAGTTAAATCTGCAGCATGGCACATGAATGTGCAGGTAAGAGGTTATACTAATTATCTGATCATTAGCACAAGTAACATGGCACATGTATGTGCAGGTAAGAGGTTACACTGATTATCTGACCATTAGCACAAGTAACATGGCACATGAATGTGCAGGTAAGAGGTTACACTAATTATCTGATCATTAGCACAAGTAACATGGCACATGAATGTGCAGGTAAGAGGTTACACTAATTATCTGATCATTAGCACAAGTAACATGGCACATGAATGTGCAGGTAAGAGGTTACACTAATTATCTGATCATTAGCACAAGTAACATGGCACATGAATGTGCAGGTAAGAGGTTACACTAATTATCTGATCATTAGCACAAGTAACATGGCACATGAATGTGCAGGTAAGAGGTTACACTGATTATCTGATCATTAGCACAAGTAACATGGCACATGAATGTGCAGGTAAGAGGTTGTACTGGTTGTCTGATCATTAGCATAAGAAACATAGCACATGAATGTACAGATAAGATGTTATATTGGTTGTCTGATTATTAGCACAAGGTTAGAATGGAAAGTGAAAAAAACATTGCAACAAGTCTGTTTTTTAGCCAAGTAATTCTGTAATCAGACCTATAAAATTTAAAGTGTGAGAGACAGTATGTGCAACTGTGTGTGTCTGCCTGTCCTGAGACAGTGTGTGTGAGAGATTGTGTGAGTGAGTCAGGGATTCAGGTGGTATCTGAACCCAGGGTGGAATAAGCAACACAGATGTAGACCGAAAACCCAAACAGCCCGGTATTCACCAACATCCTTTTGGGCCCCCCGAACATTCTGCTGCAGACTATAAGGGTACTGGATCAACTCTGCAAACAGGGTAACAGTCAAAAAACAGACTAAAGCCAGCACACAAACAAAGGCTTAGGCAGCTGTCAGGATTGAGTAGACCAGTTGAGGCAAAGGATGGAGGAAATGACCTCATATTTATAGGCCAGGATAATTGGAAACCGGAAGCACCTCTGCTAACAAGCTACAGGTGTGCAGCCACAGATCAGCACCAAGCTGTTGGACAGCTCATCCAGAAAGCACTAGTTCATGGACAAAAATCTCAAGTGGAGCATTGCTATAGCTGCTGCCTGGACTGCTGGAGGCTACCAATTCAACTCCTGTCAGAGATGCTGTCCAGCTGCAATATCACAGAGGAAACAGCAATTAGTGCTGGACTTGTGAGAGGATTTCCTAACAGTGTGTATGGTTACTAAAAGAAACTGGATCCAAGATGGAACCAGCAGCATAACCAGCTGGGATGGTAACCCCACCACTCTGGTATTCACTGACACCATTTTGGGGCCCTGGACTTTCTGCTGCAGAGATGCTAGGCCGGGCAACCCAATATGAGTGTGCAAGAACCAAATCAAGGTACCAGGGAATATAGCAAGGACATAGTCAGGAGAGCTGGATCAGGAAAACCAGGAGAGCAGAAAAACATAGACGAAGCCAAAAGTCAGCGATTCCAGAAAACAACAAAGTCATAAGAGCCAATGTCAATAACATGAAAAACCAGCAAACTTCACAACAGGAAAACCAGCTTGGACAAAGATTGGAGGATATTACCTCATATTTAAAGGCCTGGATAGTGACAGACAGGAAGCACCTGAGTAATCCACTTACAAGTGTGCAGTGATAGATCAGCTATCCAGCTGACACTAACCACAGCTTAAATGCCTCTGACCTACACAGCAGACAATTCCCACTAATGTGGTAAGGTGATTTTGTGACACCAGGGACACATTTCCTAAAATTGAGTTTAGTTGCTAGTACATGTATCTCTGTCCCAGAGCATAATGCAAATTTTGTAATCAAGCAATTTGCACTGAAACAATCTCAGGTTGGCAAAAACCCATTATTCCCTGTGGAGTTGTTCCTGTCATTTAGTCCAAAATAATTTCCCATTGAAAAGAGATATTGATATTTATTTAAAATTGACAGCTAAATGTAGTGAAATCAGTCAATATGGTCAAATTGGTCTTAGTAAATGTGTGTGGCTGCAACTCTATGGGAGAAATTGATCAGAGTTGAAAATGTTTTTTGAAGGCCTAATGGTGGGAAAACAGTATATATTTTATTATGCTGGTATCACCTATTTTGACATGTAGAAAATCAGTTTTTATGCATTTTTTTTTTACATCAAAAAGTTATTTTCGATCTCTAAAAATCAGCAAAACGCTTGATAAATATCCCTTATATATGCATGAGGCAGGGTGCATGAGAGTGAGACTGGACACATTTACTAGGAAATGCAGGAGAAACAGCCTATATTTGACAATATTGCTGTTTTCTCCTATTTACTAAGATGTTCAAAAACTATTTTATCGACAAAAAGAATTCTCCACCCTCAGGCTGGTGAAAACCCATTATTCCCTACAGAGCTGATCCTCTCATTCAGCATTTAAATCAAGGAAATCAAAAGTAGAGAGAAACAAAAACTGACAGTGAAATGGGGTGAAATCTATAAATATGGTCAAATTAGTCTTAGCAAATATGCCCCACAATGTGTAAATGGATGTTTGCAAGTGAGGTACAGATTGTGTGTAAAATATACATCAATTTATCAAGCCAGAGACCTTTGCAGCAAAGAAGAATTGGCCCTACCTAACATACATGGCAACACAAAAGAAATAAACAGGTTTTCTATACAGTGTAAATCTAAATTTTGACAACATAAATGTGCATTGTAAAAGAGATGCCATAGCAAATATTATCACTTTTTAATTTTGGTGTAATTGAAAGTATGGTGTATCTGTTACTAAAAGAATTCTGAACAGAGTGCTGAGAGATATAGTTCCAATCCTATCTATATACCCAAATACAATGCTTAGTGACCATCATGTATATATAGATACAATTATCAGTGACAATCATGCTTATACAATGCTGAGTGACAAGCATATTACAAAATGGCAAATCCTGGGTTTAGAGCACATTTATAAGTGGCAAATGCTAAGTAGAAAACATTTCCCAGTGGCAAAGTGCTTATCTAATAAAAGCTAATATTAGCAAGGAGGTGGAGGTAGGTTTCCACAACCTCTCCAGACTACAACAGTAAAAAGGAGTCTGTGAATGGTGATGGGGCAGTAAGTAAAGCATTCTGCACAAAAGTTTGCTTTGAATGCACAACATACATACCCATAAATGCTGTGCAGTTTCCTTACCATACGTACCTCATTTGCAGTACCCCCACAGACAATACCCAGTTGTTCTGCACTGCCTCCACACATACCCAAGATGCTCTGAAGTGCCCTCACACATGCCCCAGATATGTTGCAATGCCATCAAACACATGCCTTTGATGATAAGCACTGCCACCATGTGCAAGATTCTCTGCACTCTGCCCCCGCAACAATTTTCCCATAATAAAGTCCCGACTGTGAAAATATTCTCATAAAGATGCAACTGCAACAGTAGCAGCCTATTGCGAATGTCTTTATCTGGCGAATTCACACCTATACGCAACAATTTGGACTTTAGTGAATAACCCCCAGAGTGCTTAATTTTCATAGAATGTTCTTACATTTTCTATTAGTTTAACTTCCAAATAATAAAATCACAAGTTATAAATTTTGCAAAAGAGTTTATTTATTACAAAACGAACATATAAATATATGCAGTTTCCAAATGTCCAGGAAAAAAATCAAAATAAATTAATGACTTACAATCTGAATATATATTTACAAATTGTCAATTATGTGCTTTATTGCCTGCTGTCACCTGATACCAAACACCACTGTATAAAGACATATTTATCTTATGAGCAGTGGTTGAGCCGTAATTCTGCTAATTAAATAAGTGCAGCTGTACTTTAATTCTGGAAAAGATCCCAGTTTATGCCACCTCCTTGCAGTACATAATCAACTTTAATAGTAATATTTTATTAATGTAAATATTATTATTATTTTACAGCTAGTATATATCATTTGTGAAAATATAACAGTATTATATTTCAGCTGTATCATCAGTCTTTTTATATGGAATCCATTATTCTTAGATAAGTATATCAGACATCAAGTTGCTCCTCCTGTGAAAATCAAGTCCTGCAACACCAGAAACCAGTGCATTTTACAAATACATACTATAATGACTATGTCTGAAACTCCACGTTTTAAAGGGAAAAGCTATAATGCACACTTGTGGTTTTGCTGCAAGTGTTTTAAACCATGACAAAACACTGTATGGGCCTTACATTATAATGAAATGATACAGTGAGGGTGGGTGTATAGGAGGCTTTCTCAAACATTAAACAGAAAATGGAAGTTTGTTTGTTAAACCACTAATTCAGAACAGGGCTATCCAAATGTGGGTCCAATGGGCCAGATTTTGGGACTTAAAACGTAGAAGCTCCCCATAATCAGATTGGAAGTGCTGAGCCTTTTCTCAGTGGTAAAATCATAAAACTGTGGGGTGCTGAGCACTGTGTACACCAAAGCTACTGGAATGGGAATGTCCGAGGAGGTTGAGATAATGTCTGTCCAGGCTCTGCATTGGAGACAGGAAGGTACTATGTGGAGGCTGCTGTGTAGGGCTGCATGGAAGAGACATAGTGGTTGATCCTGCAAGGTAATTCAGTGCAGGGCTTCTAGCAGTGCCATGCCATGAGAAGGAGCCTCCTGGGCTCTGCTGAAAGGTACAGTCACCTGGGCTTGCATAGTCAGGAGGGGAGTGAAGCTGACAAGAAACATCAACATCTTGCAATGAACTGAAGACTGGTTCTGTGGATAAATGGGCTTTAGACTGCAGGAAAGCAACAATCCGGGCATACTTATTGTCCTTGGTCTCCATCCTTTCTACTGTAGTCAGATAGTGCACCAGGTTTTTCATGCACTCATGGTAGCCATAATGAAAATAGTTGGCAAATTCAGAAAGGAGATCTGTTAGGGAAAAAAAGAGAAGTTATTAAATCATAGATGTTTCAGTGGTTAAAATCCAATGAAAACTTTTACCCCCTTATTCACGATCCTTCGAAGTGAGGTGCGAAGCGTTCGCCTCACTTCGGAATAACTGAGATGCGCTCGCTGATGTCCTGCACGCGGACATCAGCGAGTGCATTAAAGGGATTCCAGTCTCGGCGAGAGCATAAGAGTTGCCTCGCCGAGACTGGAATCCCTTTAATGCGCTCGTTGATGCCCGCGTGCAGGACATCAGCGAGCGCATCTCAGTCATTCCGAAGTGAGGCAAATGCTTCGCACCTCACTTCGGAGGATCGTGAATAAAGGGGTTAATCCAGGAGATTATTAGCACCTTAATACTAAGAAGTGGAACAGATCAAAGCAATTCTACAATGATAAAACAAACTAATACTGCAGTAAGAAAACCTAAAATAATTATAGAGTGAAAAAGATAAAGAATTCTGTCATAAAATTATTAAAAAAAAAAGATGCTTAAAAACTTCAATTTGCAAATTGCTTCTGATATGAGAAAAATGTCATCAGTTAAATTTCATCATATGTTGTTTCTAGTAAAATTCAGATTTTATTAGTTGAAATATTGGAAAGGTTTTCTGCTTGAATAAATCCACTCTCAAATGTCCCAGTGGTATGAAACATGACATTACGTTTACATACATTATATGTTCATTATATTACAATTTGTGCATCTGCCATATAAATCATAGAAAAATATTAGGCGTGCACTGTAAATAAATATTAGTAAATTTTACATCTCAAATCTCAACTTAGCACAAACACATAATAAATTTCTTGTAAAATGCATTTCAGCATATGTTATTTTACATTTCAGTTAATTTTGGTTATCATTAGATAAATCTAGATTGTTCCAAGATGTTTGAAATAGCCAGGGATTAAATGGCTGTTTTTTCCTTTTCAGCTTGATTTGCCTGAGTTTGTTGTATTATTTATCGCCCATTTATATACAATCTAACAAGAAAACATCAGAAAACTAACAATTTTCAATGCTTTCAATGTTCTTTTCTCTGTTCTGCAAAATTTTATATCATATTGATGATAGTAAATGACAATTAATGCCAGATCAGGAGTGCTAAACAGTTTTCAGTGAAAGAATAATTCCTTTCCATGTAGGTAAAAAACAAAAATAGAAGTGGGTTGAAATTAAAATGTTGTGGCAAAAAAAAAAAAATCCAGTGGTAACTAAAATCTGCAGAGAAAAATAGGACAGAAAAAAATACAAAACATTTAAGTTGGTGGAATAGTTGAAACGCGTTAGGTAACGGAAAAGAAGTAACCTGCTTTACAATGAATTCCACCTCTTGGTAGCTATATAGCAGGAACTGAAATGATACTTTCATTTATATTAGTGGAACTTAACCTTATATCAATTTGTAAGAGGGCTAATGAATACAGTGAGTGAAAACAAAACGAAATAAAACAAAGGAAAAAGGTACTACTTGCCTTTATCTCTGCCTCTTGGGAAATCAGCAGCATGCAGTGCTCTCAGATACTGAACGGTCATTTCCAATATTTCTGCTTTTTCCAGTTTACCCGAGTTCTGAAAAACAGAAATGTCCTTAGTAACCACATTATAAACGAATGCATATCTAGATTACAAGCACCACTAAGTTCTTCATACATATACTCACACTATGACATCACATTATCACCAGTGTACACTGCATATATAGAAAAACTTCACATCTACACACCTTTCACTAGTACTGGATTTTCATTGTAGGCACAGCGTCAAATAATCCCAGACTAAATTATGTGCTGAATGAAGTGCTGTGTGACTTATAATTTAATGCAAAATGAAATAGAAATGTTAGGGTCAATATTTACATTTACAAAAATACTCCTTATTTCTAATGTATCTCCCTGATCCCCCCCCCCCCCCCCCCCCCCCCCCCCCCCCTTCCTACATCAGTAATTTGGGAGAAAATTTATAAAGGTCCTTTCGACCTATTTGCTGCAATTTGATCCTTTTTGCCGCTTATCAACATTTTCAACCTAAATAAGGTATATCAATATACCAGGAGAAAACTTTTTTGATTTTTAGAAATATCCCCCTATTAGAGAGGTGCCTTATTTGTCCAAGTCCCCTGTAGGCACAGGCCTATGGCTATAGGGAAAGCCATTACTGCTTATCACATTGTACTGCATTCATATTTTCACACTGTTTTTAGAAAGAGGTATAAATGCTACACATACATATTTACATACACAGATGTGTCAGTAGAATCAGTGCGTTAAACAGGAACTATAATTTGTAAACAAGGTTGTGATATTGCAATACTTATTCAAAACAGACCATTTTCTATCATGTTTTTATTATCAGTGCTATATAAATACAATACAAATTATTATGGGGGAAATAGTTTCCCTACTGTGAACTTGTGTATTTTGGCAGCCCAAGCATGTTCTGCAAAATCTCTGTTGTGACATAACAATTTGCTCCAAAAATAACAGAATATAAACAGCTCTAAAAGTAACAAGAAAAAATAAATCTAAAACAGAGAATACTATAGTAGGAAATTATTAAAAATTAAACATTGCAATAAGATATAATCAGTAAATTGCTTGCGCTTTTAGATAACAGACAAATACAGGTGCTTCCCCAGCAGGTGGCGCCATGTTTCCACTGGCACTCTCTAAACCGCCATGCCAGCACAGTAGTATTCACACTGCCATTACTGGTTCACTCATTCAAGCCCCAGACAGTGTGTATATCATTAAAATGTGGATATCTGTTTGGCTAGAGACATAGGTACAGACAGTTTGTATATTGTGTGGACTGGCCTATTTGGCTAGAGAAATAGGTACAGACAGGGTGTATATTGTGTGCACTGGCCTACTTGGCTAGAGAAATAGGTACAGACAGTATGTATAGTGTGCACTGCCCTGTTTGGCTAGAGCCATAGGTACAGATAGTTTGTATAGTGTGTACTGGCCTGTTTGGCTAGAGACATAGGTACAGACAGTGTATACTAACCTGTTTGGCTAGAACCATAGGTACAGATAGTGTGTATATTGTGTACACTGGCCTGTTTGGCTAGAGACATAGGTACAGAACGTATTGTGTACACCAGCCTGTTTGGCTAGAGACATAGGTACAGATAGTGTGTATAGTGTGCACTACCCTGTTTGGCTAGAGAAATAGGTACAGACAGTGTGTATAGTGTGCACTGCCCTGTTTGGCTAGAGACATACGTACAGATAGTGTGTGTATTGTGTGCACTACCCTGTTTGGCTAGAGACATAGGTACAGACAGTGTGTATAGTGTGTACTGGCCTGTTTGGCTAGAGACATAGGCACAGATAGTGTGTATAGTGTGTACTGGCCTGTTTGGCTAGAGACATAGGTACAGACAGTGTGTATAGTGTGTACTAACCTGTTTGGCTAGAGCCATAAATACAGATGTGTGTATATTGTGTACACTAGCCTGTTTGGCTAGAGACATCAGTACAGACAGTTTTTGTGTACACCAGCCTGTTTGGCTAGAGACATAGGTACAGACAGTTTGTATATTGTGTACACTGGCCTGTTTGGCTAGAGATATAGGTACAGATAGTGTGTATAGTGTGCACTGGTCTGTTTGGCTAGAGACATAGGTACAGACAGTGTGTATAGTGTGCACTGGCCTGTTTGGCTAGAGACATAGGTACAGATAGTGTGTATAGTGTACACTGGCCTGTTTGGCTACAGACATAGGTTCAGACAGTTTGTATAGTGTGTACTAACCTGTTTGGCTAGAGCCATAGGTACAGACAGTGTTTATATTGTGTACACTAGCCTGTTTGGCTAGAGACATAGGTACAGTCAGTATTGTATACACCAGCCTGTTTGGCTAGAGACATAGGTACAGACAGTTTGTATAGTGTGTACTAACCTGTTTGGCTAGAGACATAGGTACAGACAGTGTATATATTGTGTACACTAGCCTGTTTGGCTAGAGACATAGGTACAGACAGTATTGTGTACACCAGCCTGTTTGGCTAGAGACATAGGTACAGACAGTATTGTGTACACCAGCCTGTTTGGCTAGAGACATAGGTACAGACAGTATTGTGTACACCAGCCTGTTTGGCTAGAGACATAGGTACAGACAGTATTGTGTACACCAGCCTGTTTGGCTAGAGACATAGGTACAGACAGTGTGTATAGTGTGTACTGACCTGTTTGGCTAGAGCCATAGGTACAGACAGTGTGTATATTGTGTACTGACCTGTTTGGCTATAGACATAGGTATAGACAGTGTGTATAGTGTGCACTGACCTGTTTGTCTTGAGACATAGGTACAGACAGTTTGTATATTGTGTACACTGGCCTGTTTTGCTAGAGAAATAGGTACAGACAGTTTGTATATTTTGTACACTGGCCTGTTTAGCTAGAGACATAGGTACAGACAGTGTGTATAGTGTGTACTGACCTGTTTGGCTAGAGACA
>WMED01007310.1:0-17743 GCA_019650415.1 Pipa parva
ACTTTACATTAGTAGTATACTTTACATTAGTAGTATGGCTACCTTTCCATTGAAAAATTCGATCAAAACGTTTCTGTCTGTAAATATCAGTCTAAAAAATCTTTCAGTATTTACTGCAAGAAACTAATTTTGCGGGAATAAACTTGGAAATGCAAAATTGGCCTTTTCCAAGTTTATTAAATTTCTCCTTGCCTTTGTCCCTGTTGCCCACATTGCAGTCTCACTGCAATTCCTGTTGAGGAATATACACTAATGGGAGAATTCATCAAATTGTTTACATAGGTCTAGGAACCCATAGCAACTAATCATCAGTCAGAAATCTCTGGCATAAGGAAGCAAGAATAATAATAGACAACTTCTGATTGGTTACAATAAGTTACTGGACTAAAGTTTGCTCCTGTTAATAAATTCCCCTGTTTTAAAGGTGTTGAAAGCATTCCACATGAATGCTGACCTATGCCATAACTAATGCTTCCCACAGCTGAGTTGACTTGTCTGGTGTTCAATCCCAACTCTAAATAGAATTTATCTTATTCCACAGTTGTTTAACTGAATGTAGATCTGATGAATTGACAAGACATAACATTAAGCCGACTTTATTGATGTGTTCATTAAACCATTCATGGATGCTCTTAGCTTTGTAGCATGGGGAATTATCCTGCTAAAATAAATAGTTTACAGATGGATACACTGCTGAAATTCTGTTTAATGGTTGAGTTATATCAAACTTTTTAGTATTTTGTGCAGTATAGCAAACATTATTGCATCATCAGTCTCCTCTACACATTCATTAATGCACTGTTTTTTTGACCACTTACATACCATAGGTCACATATCATTCAGATAGTGAAGACCAATTATTCAATGAACCAACTGTGTAATATCTGAATAAATTATAAATCCTATCATCAAGTGCAGTTTTCATTAATGAAAATATTAAAAATCCTACAATCTAATCCAACAACAGGCCTTGTCAGGTTCGTCTAGGCCAGGGATGGCGAACCTATGGCATGCGTGCCAAAGAGGGCACATGAGCCGTGGCCAAAGCTGCCTTCGGTACAGGCCGCGGACCCGATCTGACAGTTTTCAGGCCAGATCTGTGGCCTGCACTGAAGGAGAGCTCACTCGCAGTCATTAGAATAAATTATCTTAAAGTGATACTGACACTGTTTTTTTTTTTGTTTTTACTATTTCAAAGTTCTTTAAAATCTGCAAGTCATGTTTCTGGACTTTTTGTCTGTGGTTACTGTGAGCTAAAAATCGTACTTAATTTCTATTATGTAGGCCTGATCTGATAGCTTTTTAGGCTTTCTACTTCATCCCTTTAACTTTGATCACAAATAAAATATTCATGGAGTTATTCTTTAAAGTATGAACAGTCACATATATGCCCATATTCACGTCCATTCGCGACTTATCCAACTCTGCTTATTCAACAATCTCTGTGATGTGACAAATTTGCGACCAATTCTGACACTTACTCCAGTCACGGACTTACGGATCCCTTTGCATCAATTTGTGTGTGTGTTTACAGGTAATTCAGCTATTCAGTATGCGATGGAGTCTGTCGAAGGGGCGGATTATGCAGGATGTACTGCTCCTAATTCACCTGTTTGCCTTCACCACAAAAGTGTGGCGAATTGAGGGGTTTGATGGCAGGGCTCTAGTGCTGCGTAATGCGACTATTCATTCAAAAGTATCAATGGCGACTGAGACTAAATTAGTCTACTATTAAACATGAACTAGACACAAGGTGACATATAGAAATAAGTATTTTTCACTTATATACAGTTAGTGGTATTTGATGAAACTGACATCACTGCCCTTCACTGGAGGAATTCTCCTCACTCTGCATGACTTCTCATCCTACTATTGTGCGAATAACTACACCACACTACACATGCGATGGCGTCTGTCACTCTCTGCTGCTTCATGAATAAAAAGAAGTGAATTTAAGACTTCCTAATCGTATTGATGTGAACAGACGTGGAGATACTTTGCAAGGCAAATTTGGACTTTAATGAATAACCAACTTAAGTCTTTAAGGGTAGCATTTGTTTTGATAAACCCCCTGCACCACCCTTCATTATTAAACAAAATGGGACAGCCTGGGACTCCATTTCCCAGAATTCAAAGAGCTTTAGAATTCTAAAAAAAACAAAAAACACTGGTGTTAGTATCAAGATAATTTATGGCAAAATGTTATTACGTTACATTTCTTAATTGTTAGTCATTTCTTCGATAAATTTCAAGGATTAAACCTTAAAACACTGTTATAGTTCTATTTCCAAAAGAGTTTATCCATTGAAGGCTTGTTTAGTAGGATTCCCAGGGCTAGTTTTGTCTCTCTAAGGGGGGAATTCACTATAGTCCGAAATGAGGTGCGGAGTGTTTGCCTCACTTTGGACTGACTGAGATGCGCTCGCTGATGTCCTGCATGCGCATCTCAGTCAGCCCAAAGTGAGGCGAACACTCCGCACCTCACTTCGGACTATGCTGAATTCCCCCCTAAGTTGGTTATGATTGAGATCACAGAATGGCTCTACAAATCCATATTGTTCATACAAATGCTCAGTAAACCTATGGTTTCCTGTAGAATTAAAAATGATTAATAAGGAAGTTGTATGATTTATCAGATTTAATTTTTCATTTTAAATGGTTCACAGTGAAAGGAAAAGTTTGCTGGCTTCCTCTGATGTATAAAACATTGGAAAGATGGACTGGGGAATGTGATGAAGAATCTGAAGTAGATGGGAAGGTGACCTAAATGACCTGTCAATATAGATTGGTCTTTAGAAATTACCATTTTAAGTAGATCATTGATTTACAGTAACAATGCTCAGTCTCTCCCCTAAAATATTCAGGAACCAATTTGCAATCTGGTTCCACAATGCCACAAAATGGAATGGCTGATACCTTGCATGGAAATGCTTTATAAATACAGCCCAAGAAATAATAAAACAATTTAATGATGCAAAGCACCATGTGGAATGTGTTAACAGTGAACAACAGTTTATTCAGGCCAAGTAACCAATGGTAACCAATCAGCAGTTAACTCTGTTCTAGTTCAGTCATTGTTATAAGCAAACTCCAAAATTAGCAGTTCACTTGAAATGGCTGCCTCAGCAAACAGCCTATAAGCATTATTTTATCCCATGTATATTTTTTGGCACAGATTTTTCTCAGAGCACTTGGAACTGTGATATCATTACTCACGTACTATACCAAGTGATGCAAAGTCAGTTGACATTGATACTCTTGTTTAAATACTTCTACTGACTGACTACTCTTGTTTAAATGCTTCCTTTTAGAATATAATAGCCTGAAAATTTACAGTAGAGGAACACAGTATCCAGCAATACCCAATTCCGCATAAAACTTTAGCTCTGTAAAATTTTTTACCAGATGTGGCAAAGAAAAATTCATCAAATATATAAATAATTCAGGGGGTAATTCACGATAGTGTGAAGTGAAGTGCGGAGTCCTCGTCTCACTTCGCACTTACTGATATGCGCTCACTGATGTCCTACACACGGACATCAGCGAGCGCTTTAAAGGGATTCCAGTCTCAGCGAGACCAACAGAGCTGCCTCGCCGAGACTGGAATCCCTTTAAAGCGCTCACTGATGTCCGCATGCAGGACATCAGTGAGCGCATATCAGTCAGTGCAAAGTGAGGTGAGGACTCTGCACCTCACTTCGCACTATTGTGAATTACCCCTTCAGTAATTCATTTAAAGAATTATAATTTATAATGTAGTGTTGATGATAACCAAATATTTCAAGATCATGTCTCTTTTTCAGTTAAAGGGTTAGAAACAGCAGAAAAATGTTGGATTGCCATGGTGTCTATTCAAATAAAGGATTTGGAAAAAGTTGAATTCATGAATGGTATTAATTTCTGTTTTTATCTTGACTGATAACAGCCATGTTGTGTCATTGTTCTTTGAAAGTGTTCATTGACTAGAATTAAAGTAGTAATTCATAACTCAGTGACAGTACCCCAGTATATTATGATCTATATCTACTGTATATCTGGAGACCTAAGAGGGCTTATTCATTAAAATCAGAACAATCGAATGCGTTGGACACTACCCTGGGGGTTACTTTCTAAAGTCTAAATTGTCGGGTAAAGGTGTGAATTTGCCAGCTAAAGATAGTCACTAAAGATATTCGCAATAGACTACTACTGTCGCAGTCATAAATTTTGTCACAGTCACGACTTTACAATGGGAGAATTGTCACAGTCATGGATTTGCTATTGGAATCCGCTGTTTGAGAATCTGACAGTCTAATTCGGACTTTAGAGAATAACCCTCCCCCCATCTTTGTATATTCATCAAACTCTTAACACGAACACTTTTGATGGTAACGTACTTACAGAGCTCCTTGCAATTACTTTGTTTGCAGGTGGCCACATAATTAGGCTTTTCATCAAGAATCGAGTCTGAGTTGATGGCAGGGCTCTGATGTGAAGTAACATGGCTATTCATTCAAAAGTGACAATAAGACTGCAACCAACTGACAACATGAACTAGAGACAGGGACACATGGAAATAGATGTATTATTCACTTAATGCAGTTAGTGGAATATTGTGAGAATGACATCACTACACTTCGCTTTGGTGAGTTTGCATCACTCCGCATCCTAGTATTGTTCGACTGACTACGCTGTGCTATGCAACAAATCATGTCCAATGCTATACGCTTCTTCAGCAATGGAATCCATTGCTTAGCGAATGAGTAGCAAATTGGTGATTATCGGAGCATATTGACTTGTAGTTGAAGTCATGTTAATGAACTAGCCCCTTGGTCTCCAGTGCTCATAATTTCACAGTGTAGGGAAACCTAGGTACAAGGAACTAACTGCTGGTATGATAGTAGCCCCCGGGAGATCTTTCAGAGAACATAGCAAGGATAAATATTTTGGATTGTATATTGTTGACCCATGCCAGCCTTGAATTGGAATACTGTACATAAACTGGCATTTTGCCTATACTAATGAACTGCTTGCCCTAAATAGTCTGTATGATTGCAACATTATTGACTACTTGTAACTGGCAATGAAAACCCTATATGAAATGGTCCTAAAGAAAAAAAAAATCCAATTCAATTATTATATATCATTTAATATATTCATGTTTAACACATTTATGAAAAAACATACTGTACAATATATTTTCAGTGAGTTCCAATATATATCATACACTGTAATACATTTTCATTGTGATGAAACAGACGGTCAGTCTTTGTCTAGCATCGCCAAATCTCCCATTGTGCATTTAATAGAGAAAGAATATGCTAATGTCCTGTATGTTCCATGGAATGATAGATGCTGTCTCATTGCAGTATGATGGTACATTCGCTCTGGCAGATTCACTCTTTATGGGTCTGGTTACATCATGTAAAATAGCAAATTAGGACAAGTACTACCAAGCTATTCAGAAGCAGAAGAGTTAATGGAAAACTGCAGCTAGTCACATGTACTTTATGTAGCTACATAGCATTGCCATGAACCACTGCGGATTATTAAGACTTTTGGTGCCAAGCTTATCAGGGGATCCTTGTAAAGAAAGAGACATAGTTCTGAGAAGAGAATTAATTAATAACTGTCTCATTATAGCCTGCAGGCTGATGAGTTGGGATCATTTCCTGAGACCATCCTGTTGTTTCTTTTGAACATTAAGCACACTGTGAGTTTTTACTAATATTTAAAGGTTTTGTATTTGGTAGGGGGGAGGGGGCAAAGTTCCATATAACCTAGAGTGTAGACAGAATACAGGTGTATGTGTACCAGTAGTAATAAAACAATGAAAATGAAATGAAATAATTAATCTATCTATCTCTATCTGGATATTTCTATCTATCTATCTGTATCTATCTATCTATCTGTATCTATCTATCTGTATCTATCTATCTATCTGTATATTTCTATCATCTATCTGTATCTATCTATCTATCTATCTATCTATCTATCTATCTATCTATCTATCTATCTATCTGTATCTATCTATCTGTATCTATCTATCTATCTATCTATCTATCTATCTATCTATCTATCTATCTATCTATCTATCTATCTTTCTATCTATCTATCTGTATATTTCTATCATCTATCTGTATCTATCTATCTATCTGTATCTATCTATCTATCTGTATATTTCTATCATCTATCTGTATCTATCTATCTATCTATCTATCTATCTATCTATCTATCTATCTGTATATTTCTATCATCTATCTGTATCTATCTATCTATCTATCTATCTATCTATCTATCTATCTGTATATTTCTATCATCTATCTGTATCTATCTATCTGTATCTATCTATCTATCTATCTATCTATCTATCTATCTATCTATCTATCTGTATCTATCTATCTATCTGTATCTATCTATCTGTATATTTCTATCATCTATCTATCTATCTATCTATCTATCTATCTATCTATCTATCTATCTTTTTGTCTGTCTATCAATCTAATCTGATCTAATCTGTCTATCTGTTTCTATCAGACACAGAAGTACAAATGTATAATTCATTTTTTTAACTAAAAAATATGTTTTACCTTTATATTTTCTATCTTTAAAACTGTATTACATACATATGGTATACATATAATCAGTATTCCAACTTGTAAAACTTGTATTGTAAAACGTGGTTGAAGTATAAAATGTATTTAAACCACACAGGAGCATTTGTCATGTTTATTTTAAGAAATATTGTAAAACAAACCTTAATAAACCACTATGCATTCTGCCTTCCTTCAAGACCGTTGGGAGATGACATATGCCATGGAAAAGTGAAAGTCTCCTGGGAGATAATGCAGATAGTGTAATACTGACTGCTTGATTGTAAGTGATTGAACTACAATACCCTTTAGTATCCACAACATAATGGCTATAGACAAGCTACAGTATAGGCAAGTTGAACAGTCCCTAGAGATGGAAGGAAAAGGAAGTATTGATGTAGGAGTACAGTATAGAGAGCTTGGCTATTCCCAGGATCCAGCAGGGCAATTAAAAGACACATGCTAGTTAAGTGACATTTTTATTACTTAGTATCAAACACAACTGAGAGATCAGTGACATGAGCTGCTCGATTTGTTACATCATACTTTAATTCATGAACATCAGTGCATGACATCTTTTCTTAACATTAGCCCATATCCCACATTTTATTTAGACTTTCGCAAATAGAGAGATTAAAGGCGAAGTATAGGCTTGTATAGTCTAGGGATTATTAGCAATGGGGTGTTATTTACCAATACCACTATTCGGCTTCCTTTGCTGCCTCTGCTCTCTTCTACAATGACGACATTTTCTGTGCTTGTCAGCCACTGTGGTCTTCTCCTTTCAAAATTCCTGTCTGTTTTGCCGGAAAGAGCAAACACAGTAGCAGATTTTTGCTAAACATTCCTAGACAATGCAAGCTTATAGTTCCCCTTTAAACTGAGCCTTGGGTGCACACTATCACATAAAGAACTACTCATTCACTGGGGAAAATGATGTAGTTGTAGTGGAATGCCAACAGGGTTAGCAGTAGTCACGGCTGTGACTGGGCCTGAACATCCTTAGGATCCATCAGGTCTGCCCCCTTATTAAGTCCTGCAGCATCTCCACCAGTTCCCCTAGATGCTGGTAACTTTCATTGTATTTAATCAAGTGGTCACAGAGGGGGTTACTGGCTAAATCTTTCTCATCTTTACATAGGTACTAATATAAGGATTTCTGGATTCACTATCTAGCACATGGATTATAGTGTGTTTTTGTTAAAATGCCCCTGTTCTTTAATATTTGATGGAAAGACTTATAGGTGCTTTTTAGAAAGTGGTACCACAAAACACAGAGTTATTTCTAAATGCGCTTTGAATAAGAGCTTAGCTAAGGGGGAATCAGTTAATAAGCCAATGAGCAGTCCAGTAGCATTATGCTGTAGGATTGTATAACAGGTTTAAAAACCCAGAATGGGTGGGGATAAAGATAATCTTCTTTAAAAAGTGGACTTTCTGTAAACAAACCCTTGACAGTGTGCAACCCAGGGGTCTAAATATTCATATATTTTATACTGTATATGTAGGTGTATTCTTTTATGTGATTGTTTGAGAAGGGGCACTGTGTCACTGTTGGCTAATAAAAGGCTTCCAATTTAAAATCCTAAAAGTGCATTAGAATGTTTCTAATGTTACATACACATATTCCTCAAGCCTCCATACGTTCCACATCTTATGAATGAATCTAGGGCAGGGGTGGGCAAACTACGGCCTGCGGGCCAAATCCGGCCCTCCAGAGGTCCCGGACCAGCCGGCGGGAGGATATTAAAATGGGGGCGTGGCCTAGTGCCATAGGCATCAGCACGCCACCCCCACCCCCCCGGCCCTCTGAAGCCATCGGGCTGTTCATTCAGCCCGATTGGTTAAAATGTTTACCCAACCCTGATCTAGGGGAAGAATTGGTCTATTCCCCATGCAAATGTTTTGAAATGTGCATTGCTGTGAGTGGTTTTACAGACGCTAGCCAAGGTTCTCAAACTCTAACCTCATTATTGAGCGTGACATCTGACATTACACTCCCTACTGATGCTGGAGATTTAGGGGGTTATTGACTAAAGTCCAAATTGCTGTGTAAAGGTGTGAATTGGGAATATTGTTGTGGACATGACTTTACTATGGGAATATTGTCGCGATTGCGGATTCACTATGGTAATCCGCTATTTGAGAATTCGACAGTCAAATTCTCATTTAAGTCAATAACCCCCTTAAACCCTTTTATGCCAGTTGGAGACCAACTCTTCAGTAAAGTGAACAGTTGCCTTCCGAACCTCAGAACACTTGGCAGTTGGTCCAATTTCATATCTTAACCATATTCACCAACAAGTATGTAAAATACATTAGCAAAATGTGACACTTTCAATTTATCTCTTTATAAATAATGTACTTACTAATATAATTACTCTTTTCAATCCTGATGTTAAATGCAAATATGCAGATAAATAGATCCCATTTGCCATTTCCCCAAGTCCGCTTATTCATTAAACTCTGCAATCTTGCAAATTTGTGCCCAATTCAACAGTATATGAGAGTCACAGACTTATGGAGCACTTCACATTAATTTGCCTAAGCACGCCCATTGCTGTCACTTAAGCTAGGTTCACACGAGAGTATGAGAGTATACGCCAATGTGAAAAAAAATACGGCTCAATGCAAGCCGATGGTGCTTACCTAGTTCCGGACACAGCAGCCTATGATGCACATAAACTGGGTCCAGAACGCTGTGTGTCGCACTTTGGCCGGCGTATATATGCTGCGCCCAAAATGTGACGCACAGGAAGTGAAGTGAATGCCAAGGGAGCGTTCACACCATCACTTGTAAGTGCAATAGAAAAATACGCTCGGCATATTTTTCTTTTTCTTCACACTAGCGTATGATGGACTGCGCATCATACGCTCGTGTGAACCTAGCCTTATTCTCCAAGGGTCAGAGTGCATTGAAGTGGCAACTTAAACAAGGCATACTGCTCCAATATCTGTATGAATAGAAAGTTGAACAGCAATATAAATTAAAATCCCCTTTAATGAAGATTAATAATAGCCTAGGGCTAGGGAGGAGCCTGAAACCTAACTTTGATCAAGACCACCCCCCTTATTACCTTTGTTTTTACTGCTTAATCAGTTTCATTGTACAATTATCAGGCGGCCAACCAGTCAGTGATAGTGAACCTAATCAGCTAATCATCACTTGTCTTTCTTATGTCTATATTTTTCTTATGTTAAGATGTCATCTCTACAAATTTATATATGCTATTATTATAAAACAAACTGGGTGCTAATATCCCTTTAAAAACTGTGCAGTGAAGATTGTATCAATCAAGTGTACCTACTGACTGTTATATAATGAGAATTTCTTTTCATGCTAGTGGTTTGAGGCACTTACATAAAGTCTTAGTACAATTGCCAAGTGTGTTTAATAGAGATATTACTGACAGGATCATCTGTTATCAAGCAACTCTGGGGTAAAGATGCTGACAGAGAAGCAGTCTGTGAAACTGTTTTTCAACACTTAAGGGAATGTAATTACATGTCTCATTTGAGCACAATGTAATGCTGTTGGTATATAAAAAAAAGACTTGTTTTTTTAACTTACCAGGTCATTTACCAACGTGCATACATCTAAATATTGAAGGTGCATTGCATTCAGTAATGATCTTTATACCTATTTGCTTTATATTCACACATCTAACAGTGTCTGTTTTTTCTTAAATGATGTCATTTACTACTTTTGCTGAAAAAAAGAGCTTAAACACTTTTTTGAATTTATCCCCACCCCCAACGGCATCAGACCAATCAACATGATTGATGCTTAGCAACATGACTTTAGATGAGGTACCGTATGGTCGCACTATATACAATAAGAGTAACATCTTTAAAGAAGAAAACAGAATTCATGTTATATATATATATACTGTATATACTGTATATGTATCCCTTCTTGCAACACAAATGCAGATGAAACAGAGGTAAAATATAAATAAATACTTCATTTTAGTGTCCTTTTAATGGCTTGAATGACCACTATATCAGCTTAAATGAATATGCATGAAATACATTTTCACATAAAATCATTTGTATAAAAGATACCCATGAAATAGGTTAAGAGAGAATGAAGACAGTTTAATGGTTCTAAGGTGGCTTAACTGTGTTGTGTTTGCACATCACACAATTTTGTATGAGCAGATCACTGCAGCAGTAAAGCAATCACACTGATAACCTGCCCTGTTCTAACAGACATTCAGAAATACAGCAGGAAGTAGAACTCACAGCAAGGAAGTGAGCTAGAAAGTAATACAGGACAATGTTAAAAGAAGCACACCCGGGAACCTGGCACAAACTAGGCTGAAGATCAGGAACTTAGTGATAGTCTTTTAAATTGCTTAGCAACGGTGCACTGTCAGTCAAGAAGGGAGCCGGCAGTGCACAGGTCAGCCGACTAATTGCACAAGCCTCTTTAGTTCTGAAGTGGCTTGTGACAAGGAGCTTATACAGGCTGTGAACATTACTATGGGAAAGTCAGATAATATATATGGACATTCTGGAATAACTTGCAGTATCCACTCTGTCTTTGCAATGCAGTTATCTTATATTAAGACTTCCATTTGAGAATCTGAGGCCAATGTTTTCTTACCTGCAGCTGGGGCCAGTTAGATGCAAGATGCCTGTACTCACTGCCTAATGGTTACAGATATCTGGTTGATGCATGAACAGAGCGAGCCAGGGGGTACCATGAATTAGAAATGCCCAGGGGTAAAACCTTTTAGATCATCACCTCATGGGGATTTGGAATAAACTGTCCATCCATCAAACCTTTGGACATATATTATTCAAAATTGAATTAATTTAGGGGGTCATGTTTTGCCACTGCATACTTAATGTACTAAGAATCGTAAACTAGTGTTCTTTGTTATGAAAAAGAAACTTGTATTTGGCAGTTCCCTTATCAAGTAGGGTCTGTGACTATAAAAATAGCAGAGGAAACTGTTTGCTTTTAGTTGAAGCAGCAAAAAGAAGGCTGTCTGCAGGAGGCCTACTTCATGTTTATTTTAGTGGGTGAAAGCAGCAGTGCACCAATGACAGATAAATATCCTTTGGACTGCAACAAAGCAACAAATGTCCTTCAGACAAAGCAAGAGATGATACCCTTTTATGGCCATGTTGTAGACAAGCAAGATGGATACCCTTCCATTAGACTACATCATGAGTGAAGGAGGATCATTTAAGACTACTTCATTTGCCAGAAGAGAAGAAGACAAGTCAGTATCAGTCAGGTCAGTGACTAATCCCCTTCAGAGTAGTGTAATCCACCCTCACTCAACTAAGGGGTAAAGGTTTCCTTTAATTAAAACAGCTTCCCACCCCACTGGGCAATGGGATAGGGGAAAAGGCCTCCCAGGTGATGTGTCTTCCTTCACAGTATGTGATCCTAATTACCCCTGAATATTGATTTCATCCCCCGACTGACCATTCAGAAATTTCTGGCAAATTCGCCACATTGTAGAGTTTGATGAATACCCAAATACAGGGAAGTGGCGACCTTTCACAACAATTTGGATTTTATAGGTTTCAAGTCACATTTTTATTGTTTTAAATTTTTAAAACAATACATTTTAAATTGCAACTTTTGTTCTTCTGATCAAGGTATCTCTGGCTGTTGCATAAATAGTAGCAGTGACCAGAGGTTTGCAGTTCATTCTTATTCATATCACCATAACTATAAAATAGTGTGTGTTTGCATTAATTGTCATCAAATTATGGAAATGTGATGTATAACGTATGTATCTGATAGAACTATGCAAAAGAATTGTTTTGCTTGGAAGGATCAAATAAATGTAATTTGGCAGCTGTTCACAATTTGCATAGTAACTGGGCATTTCACATTGTGACTGGACACATTTGGCATATTAAGTAGGCTAGTAAGTAAGAAGTAGGGAATTTATGACTATCGGAGCATCTGGAGCCAAGATGACGTGAATACACTTATACACACAAATTCTTACTTTCATGAATAAGCCTCAATTTATGTTTCTCTCACCCCTAGCCCCCCAAAAATATATTGCATGTTACGTTTGTAGTTACAGCCTATGAGGCTCCAGGAGGGGAATTCAGGATAGTCCGAAGTGAGACTGGAATACCTTTAATGCGCTCGCTGATGTCTGCGTGCAGGACATCAGCGAGCGCAGATCAGTCAGTCTGAAGTGAGGCGAACACTCCGCACCTCACTTCAGACTATCCTGAATCCCCCACCCATAGTGTTTTAGTGTATTAGAGAATCAATGGTATCTGTTTGTATGGAATTGGATAAGTGGACACCCTTTCAGTTGTACCTTTCACTAGACAGTAGTAATGGGGTTAGCTTAAATATCACAACTTGCAAAGAAAAGGCAACAAGGTCACTAGAGGTATAAAACTGCAAAACATCTACCATCTACTGTCAAAGCAATGTACACCACATCATTATGTGACTCCATCCATGCTGACTTTTACAAGGAATATCCATCAAGGACTCTTGATGGACTTTTTAAACCAAAGACTTTTAGGTCATTTTTAAGTCTAGTGCATGCATATGTGAGTGTTGATTAAAAATGCATCTAAAGTGGCCTAAAAATAAAAGCGATGAATGATAGACAGTGAGATGTTATGTAATATACTTTAGATTTTGTATAGAAGGTTCAACTGTGTCATATTGCAAAGTGACCAACTTTGATCCACTCAGGATTAAAGATTCTTTCAGTCTATAAGTTCTCTTAATAAATTTGGAAGATTACAGGCAGATATGCAACTAAAACAGGATACATATTTTAGTGATCCAAATACTCAGCCTGTAGATCAAACAATAAGGGCAATTTGAATGTCCCAAGTTGGTGGCCAGTTTGCACAGAATCTTCTTGGGGTTAACAATTGCATTCCTGGGGCCTCTTTTATAAGGAAGCCATGCCTGATTGCAACAGCTCTGCTCTCTTAAGTCCTGTCTCTTTGGTTAATGAAGATGCTAAACTTGCCACATTTCAAGGCAGTGGAACATTGCAACAAAGACACAGTAAGCCCACCTCTCATTATAATACAAAGTGCTTGTGGAGACAAAGGGCTGGACTAGTATTACAGTATAGCCAGAACGTTCCAGTATTGCAATATAACAAGAACGTTCCAGTATTACAATATAACAAAAACATTGTCGTGCTACTTTTGCATTTTTTTGTTAATGAAACAAAATCCAAGTGGATTTCTATAATCATACTCAGTTCTGGATATAAACACTCATTGATTATGGAAAGTGTTATCTCCCAAGTTGGGATATTGCTGCTTGAACGGTATTAGAAGGTTAGATAGTTCTAATAGCAAGTTTTCAAAAATGGTTAACTAAAAAAAAATTTGTTTCTGCAATGCATTTAGTAAATTTAGCACACAGAGGTCCCAGACAGGTGTAATAATATTTGCTTTGTAGCCTGGTGACCTTTAGTTATCCCTAAACTGAACATCAAATGCTGAAGGTTCTTTTTTCAAATTTTTTTTCACTTAGGTTCCATTGCATGTAAATTGGCTCTAGTTATTTATGTTAAAACTTGAATGATTAACCAACTATCAATAATAACCAATTGCCAACTCTAGATTCACCAAGGTAAATCTGTATATAAGAAAAGCGCAAAAACAAATATTCACTACATAGTGCCTTAAAAGTGATATAAATATACTGTATAAAGATGTAGATAACCAAACGTCCCCGTTGACTATTCAGCTGTGAGTGTGTTAATGTAACAAAAATTAAAAACAACAACAAATCCAAATGGTGACACTGCACACAGGCGATAGAGTTGTTCAAACTATGCGCTCACCAGATAATCAAACAAAGCATGTACGTAGAAAACAATTATGGCAATTAGAAATTCTCTGCTCACAATTTTTGAACAAAATACTTCACAAGCAGATATATCCCAGATTCTCCTAAAAAACAGATAACTCAAGATAGCATAATACTGCTTTTAATATGAGATAGTTAAAAACCAAAACAACTTATACTCACAAACAAACATGAAACATGTGCATAAAAAGCATATGCTCCACATAATCCCAGTTGAAAAGATGGATTCGACAGTTCAATAAATGGAATTCCAGAGGTGACTAAGAGTGCTGTGAGCCCAAAAAGTGTTCACTCCTTAACTCAACGCGTTTCGCTGCTTCTGGTAAATACCCTGCAGCTTCTTCAGGAGTTCTATCTAGAACTCTAGATTCACTATGGGTTTGAAACACAGTGGTCATTCTGGTCTTGGGATTTGAACCCTAGACGATGTGATCTTGCATTCTGGCTATGGAGTCACCTGAGGTTTCATGCCTTGCTGGTTTTCTAGTGCCTAGTCTCAGAACTGCTTGATTCTGTTTTCCCACCTTGCACAGGTGACTTAAATAAGTACTTTGAGTCCAGAGTCCAGCTGCATTTCTGCTTCTCCATATTATTCCTGGATTACCTGTTGGTATCCTGTTTTCTCTAGAGTGTTTTCTGCTAAATCTGCCTGTCTCCTGTTTTGGTCTCTATCTCCTTTGTGTATGTGGTTTTGGTGAACCTTGCTCTTGGAAGTTCTCTCCTACTCCTCCGCCACCACCTCAGCATCACCAGTGTTTGGCTCCCCCAGGGGTCACAACCTGGGGATTTCTTGAGGCAAATGCCATACCCCTGGTGAAGACCGGAAATCCCTTAGACTCTGAGCCTTGGATGGGGCCAGCACCAAACCCGCTGTGGTGCCCTGCAAACTCCAAGGGGTTATTCTCTAAAGTTCAAATTCGACTGTTGAGTTCTCAAACAGCAGATTTCCATAGCAAATCTATGACTGTGACAATTCTCCCGTTGTAAAGTTGCAGCTGCGACAATAATTCCATAGTAAAGTTGTGACTGCAACAATATTCTCATTATAAAGATGCGACTGCAACAGTAGCAGTCTATTGCGACTGTCTTTAGCTGGCAAATTCACACCTTTACATGACAATCTGGACTTTAGAGAATAACCAACCAAGTTATCCTTACAGGGTTAATTAAAAGTGACAGAATAACCTTCAGACTCGATCTATATAAAAATACATTCAATGGGATTTTTATTACTGTGCTACTGGCCCATGCTGGAAATAAACTGCTGAGGTCAGGGAAAAAGAGAATTAATATACCTATTTGCATTACAAAATCCATTTTTAGAGCAGTAAAACACTTAGGGGGTAATTCACTATGCTCCGAAGTGAGGTGCGTAGTGTTCGCCTCACTTCGGAAAAACTGAAATGCGCATGCTGATGTCCTGCACGTGTTCATCAGCATGCGCATTAAAGGGATTCCCCTCCCGGCGAGAGCACTCGAATCTCCTCGCTGGGAGGGGAATCCCTTTAATGCGCATGCTGATGTCCGCGTGCAGGACATCAGCATGCGCATTTCAGTTTTTCCGAAGTGAGTCGAACACTATGCACCTCACTTCGGAGCATAGTGAATTACCCCCTTAATTGGTAACTGTGATCTTTTACAATTCATGCTTTGTGTATACTGTCCCTGTGAAATACTTCAGTGGTACATCTTGTTATAAATGTGTGAGGATAAAATTGTGTTCTTTTACATAATTGGACATTATGCTATGTATGTCACATGGAGTGATCATCACCTGGAAATTGTTCCTGAGCACAATCTCCTTAAATTGTTCACATAATTTCACCTGTGGGAAGCACTGCAGAGATGTTGTGCAGAGACCACCTTCCTTCTAACATAGCTGATACACTATTATCTTACAACCTTCTGGAAGATACTTACACTTATCACTTAGTTGCCTACCTGTAGTGTTTACCTGATCATGGCCTTGTCTTCTGTGCTGTCTCCATTATTATTATTATTATTATTATTATTATTTATTCGTTCTTATATAGCGCTACTATTTTACGCAGAGCTTTACAGAGATTCATCATTCACTTCAGTCTTTAGTTAGATACTTACACAATCCCCACTGCTGGGTGCCTCTTTGCAAAAAAATGAGCTCATTCAGATGGACTCCTGCACTAAGTACGTATCATGGAAGATTTGCAAAAAGAGAATACTTTCCCTTAATCCCATAACCAGCATCTTCAAGTAAGTGGCATGGGTGACCATAGACACAAGTGTGTAATTATATCTAGAGCTTTCTAATTACCTAAAGCAATTGTATTTTTCAGATATTGAAAATAGGCTGCACTTGAATTTGAGGATGATTAGGGTAGCGTACATGGATAGATCTTTGGAAGGCGTATGCTTTTATAACCACATTTATAAAACAAAAGCAGTCTCACGTAACATACATCCTGGAGCCACTTACAGAAAAGACATTTAGATGCCTATAGGATGCACATTTACAACCAGCAGGCTTGCTACTTAATAGGAATTATAAATGTTTCATTGGACTAGGTCTCTCATTAATGTTTAATGACAACACAATGTCCTAATGAATGTCCCAGACTCTCAAAAACAGAATTCTCATAGCGAAATTTATAAATAACTATATAGGAGCTTATAAAGGGGTTAAGGGAGCAAAAGAGAGGTCAGAAAGGCTGAATAGATGGAGTCGAAGGTGTTAAAATGAACAGAAGGTAATAAAGAAATAGGGATTAAAATGGGTGAGAGAAAGATAGTAAAGAAAGGGTGAGAAGAATTATAAAGGATATCAGAATGAAGGAGAGATTAAAAGGAGGTGTATTAGAAAAGGTAATAAAAAGTCAAGAAGATGTGATGAGTAGAGATGAGTGTTGGTTTGCCAGTTCATGTCAGTTAATTTGCATTTATTGCCATGAAAACTATGTTATAAATCTGAAGTACCTGATTAATTACTCAGTTACAAACTAAGCCTTTACTTACAATTCTTAACTGCACAACAAGAAGCCAACTAACAGTCAATTCCTCTCTTACAAAGTCATGTCATACAAATTCACCCAACATAATTCATTTAATCCCCTGCCCAGCCAGTGTGTGGTGGGATAAGGCAGTACATCAGGAGAAATTCCCATGCCCGGCCAGTGTGTGGTGGGGTAAGGGACTGCATCAGTAGAGGTTCCCCTGCTCAGCCAGTGTGTGGTGGGGTAAGGGAGTACATCAGTAGAGGTTTCCGTGTTCAGCAAGTGTGTGGTGGGGTAAGGGAGTACATCAGTAGAGGTTTCCCTGCTCAGCCAGTGTGTGGTGGGGTAAGGGACTGCATCAGTAG
>WMED01007311.1:3652-17741 GCA_019650415.1 Pipa parva
ACACCATGCTTCCCCCTCAAACACTGTGCTTCCCCCACAACCCCCTCCCACTTCTGGAAAAAAAAATTCAGTTACAAACATGGATAACACAGCATAAACATTTTATTTTATGCATATTGATACAGAAGCAATGTTGCCCCTTTAAAGAAAATGACTATGGTGACTGTGCATCTACTGGCACAGATTTTGCTGCAGGTTCGATCACAGTATTAGATTGATTTTTCCAAGCACAGATCCACTATCCTTGCTTTTGTCTGTAACAGAGTTCTGTGTGTCATCAGCAGAGCATGTTGTCTAATGTCACTTTGTGGTTTGCTATGAAAGTGACTGAACTGTACTGCAGTAATGATATATTTCTGTATTCTTTTTTTATTATAGTAAAGCAATGTTTACGGATTAAGCCAATGTATATGCTATTTACATGGTTTAAGTCTTGTGTTTGCTTAGTAGATGATTTGCCTGCAGAGGCAGTTGTTAGGGCAGAACAGAAAGTGGGACACCATATGCTGATTTATTTGTCAGGCCAGTGACAGGCAGAGAGAGCCCCTGGGTATTGTGGGGCCTGAGCTTTTTCTTTTAGTTCTGACTCAATTTATGACCGAGATACAAGCTCTAGAACAGCGGTTCTCAACCAGGGGGTCACACGACCATCTCACAGGGGTTGCGAACCGCTCTGGAGTCCAGTAGTGATTGCAAGTCCCTTTTTATAAGGGTTCCTACGTGGTGACGTCGGCCCTGAACGTCATCACGTGACGCGCGTACATGATGACGTTTCGCCCGAATGTCACCCCGTGGTGCTTGACGTCAGCGTCGGGGGTCACGGTCTCAACAAGGTTGAGAACCGCTGCCCTAGAACTATTCATACTTGTGTTGAGGTAAGGTTTCAGTTGATGATGTCAGTCAGTAAACACAAAAAATAGTTGCTATAATTTATATGGCACAAGTGGCGTCCTGAAGAATATAATTTTATCTGGTTTCTTTTGAGGTTTTCTATACATGTGACTGCTGTATTGCAGCATAAAGGCAGGCGAAGCCTTAGCGCTAGGGTGGAAACTGCAGCAGCGGCAATATCACTTTGTGTTTTATGTAACACCTTGTATAACAGCTGTACAATATAAAGTCACCAACCAGCATATATATTACAGTTAGGGATATTATTATATCTTTACCCTTTTCTCTCCTTCCTTGGCTAAAATGAGATCCCTTCCCGGCACGCACACACTATACTACTATCTCTTACATTTTCTAGTATTTCTCTTACTTTCTGCATGTTGTTTTACATTCGTTACCCTTCCATGACTGCTTACTTTAGTTTAATGAATGTAGAGGCTTAGATTTTTTTCCCAGCAACCTCTGTTTGATGCGATTGGTCTCATACCTGCTGTGCAAGCATTCACTTGAAGTTTAAATTGGGCCAGTGGGAAGAGAGATTTTTAAACACAGACCTATGCAAAATGCAAGCACAGCTGCCATTAAAGTGCACCTGTCACCTCCAAAACTCTAATACTAATTTAGGTTGTACTAATGAAATAAATGTTTATGTAAATATAAATGTATTAAATAATGTATCTTTATACAGTGTTTCTCTCTGTCATCTTCCCTGTCACCTGACTTTTCTTTCCTGAGTCGGGTGGGCGGGGCTAAATGATTGATATTATACAGAGATGGGTGGGCGGGGCTAAATGATTGACATTATAGCTCTTCCAATTAGATCCCTGCTAGATTGTGATGTAAGGGATCTGATTGGAGGAGCTATATTGTCAATTATGTAGCCCCGCCCACCTGACACTCGGGAAAGAAAAGTCAGGCTGACAGGGAAGATGACAGAGAGAAACGCTGTATAAAGATACATTATTTAATACATTTATATTTACATAAACATTTATTTCATTAGTACAACCTTAATTAGTATTAGAGTTTTGAGGTGACAGGTGCTATTAAGCTCCCAATCAAAGGGTGCACTATCACAATACAAAAATGAGGAGGGATTTGTATAAAGTTTTCATGCAAACCCATTTTATTAAGACTAAAGAAATATGTTCTTGGAGAACGGCTGGGATGTGATGAGCCCGTGCCATATATATATTTATATATAAGGAGGGATATGTTATTTATATATATATATATATATATATATATATATATATATATATATATATATATATTGTTAGTCCACAGATGCAAAAATATGAGTATTGTGATACTTGGCGATACCTATTTTATTAAGACTGACAGCTATTTTTGATAGACAAGCTTTCAAGAGGTCTGTCCTCTGTGTGTGTGTGTGAAGGACTGTTGTATATGACCTAAATATATAAAAAAATGAGTATTGTAATACTTGCCGATTTCTTTTTATTGGATATACTCATATTTTTTGTATCTGTTGGCTAACACAACCACTCTATCCTGCCACATATATATATTCACTATTGCTTGAAGATTTGATAAAGGGAAGACATATCTCTCAACAGCTCATCTATTTAAAGTGACGGTGATACCTTTTTTTTTATTGGATTAACAAAGTACTGCAATGCTCATTTATTTTTATATATATTTAGGTCATACACAGCAGTCCTTCATTCAGTTAATTGCATTATACTGGAGCATAATATCCACATTTCTTGATCTGATAAACTGTGAGCTGTATGTTTTGAAGAGAGTGGGTTTCAGCATTTACAAATGAGTTGGGTCCATTTTTTAGTCATTTTGCAACTAGTGTAAATTTTAAAAAATGATCAAGAAGCAGTTTATATTGTTGTTCTTCATCATGGAATGAAATATGCATTAACAGCTGGCCAGTTTATTGTATATTGGCCCACGAGCTGCTTGGGAAAGTCATGATATTCGTTATTCAGCAGTGGTCAGCCCCTCTAAATTCTGGGAGGTTTTCCCCTATGTTAACAGAAAAATAAACTCTATTAATATGTTTTAGGGCCTATTCCTTAAAAATGCACCTGTCACCTCAAAACTAATACTAATTTAGGTTGTACTAATGAAATGTTTATGTAAATATATATATATGTATTAAAAAATTTACCTTTATACAGCGTTTCTCTCTGTCATCTTCTCTGATAGCCTAACTTTTCTTTCCCGAATCAGGTTGGGTGGGGCTAAATGAGTGACATTATAGCTCCTCCAATCAGATCCCTGCTTGATTGTGATTTAAGGGAGTATCTTAATTAGCATTGTCTTAGGAAAGTTAAAGGGTGGCTCCTCTGTCCTTATCTTTTAGAATTTGTGGTTGTCTAGTTAGCCATTGGACACTGAGGGGGTTATTCACTAAGGTGCGAATTCGACTGCCGAATTCTTAAACTGTAGATTCCTATAGAAAATCTGTGACCACGACAATTTCCCCTTTGTAAAGTTGTGAAATCGACAATTTTTCAAAGTTGCGACTACGGCAATTTTTCAAAGTAAAGTTGCGACTGTGACAATATTCTCATTATCAAGACGCAACTGCAACAGTAGCAGTCTAATGCGACTGTCTTTAGCTGGTGAATTCGCACCTATACGCAACAATTTGGACTTTAGTGAATAACCCCCTGAGTGAACTAAGTATGTATAAAGACCCTTTGGCACAGATTTCTTTCAGATGATGCTGGTTGTCTGGTTATGGTCCAACCTTCTGATTTTGCTTCTGTTCTTTCAGAAAAAAAGAATGTACCTTACTTTTTCCTCAGCGTCAGTTAAACCACGTAAAAAAGTCATTCAGAAATGGCATTCTTTTTTATATTTTCTCCCTTATAACTGGTTATTTTGTCATAGTAACTGATTCATTGTTTTAAAGAATATTACATCATGTGCAGCTAGCATTGTAACATACAAAAGGAACATCTGCTGGTAATATTCCAAGCTTGGCATCCGCTAGTGCCTCATTACAGTGAGTGATCAGGTGGCCAAAACCACTTGGTGATAATTAACTTAAAGCTCAAGAGGGAAAACTTGTTATCATGCTAAACAAATGTTCAAAATCCCTACAGTTAAACTCCATATCTTGTTTTTAGCTTGATCATCATAATGCTTCTAGGCCATTATATAGACTTTGCAGAATCCCACCCAAAGGTGATCCTTCCATCATGACTGAAATATCCACATCTTCTTACTGGGTCTTGTCCTAACCATTGTGGGATTTTTCTAAATGTAATGTGTAAAATAAATAAATAAATAAATAATGTGTAATTACGCTCACCCAGTTCACAGAGAACTTGTCATTCTGTATTTCGAATCTGACATTTTGATCAGAGTAAAGGTGACTAATATACCTTAGAGAAACCATATTCACAAAGACAAGGACTGCTCAGTCCCCAAAAGTACGGCAAGCAGTCATTATAGATGTAAAAACAGTGGGGTGCCTTGGAGTATGCACCCAATCCAAAGCTCTAAGCAAAGCCGTTGTCTCCAGCACTCCCGAAGTTTAAAAACAAAAAAGCTTTATTGGAGCAAAGTAAAAACAGGAATCAAGTGGTCAAAGAAAAGTTAAAAACAAACAGCAGGCACCCACTAACGTGTTTCTCGCTGAAGGCGCTTAATCCGGGAGTGCTGGAGACAACTGCTTTGCTGAAACCATATTCAGCTCTGTACTGTAAGAGCTTTAAAAAAAAGCACTTTGGGGCTTATTCATTAAGGTGCAAATTCGACTGTTGAATTCGCAAACAGCGGATTCCCATAGCAAATCTGCTACAATTTCCCCATTGTAAAGTCTCGACAATTTTTTAAAGTTAAGATTGCGCCAATTTCCCATAATAAAGTCGGAACTGCGACAATATTCTCCTTATAAAGATGCAACTGCGACAATAGCAACCTATTGCAACTGTTTTTATCTGGCAAATTCGCACCTATACGCAACAGTTTCAGACTTTAGCGAATAAACCTTAGTCTTCTTGTTGTCCCAGGATTCAGTACTCTATTAATTGAAGCTTCCAACAAATGTATTTACAAAGTATTCAGAGTAGATTAAATGGAATATGATTATCGCATAATTTAACTCCTTTTTATAATTTAGATTGTAAGCTTGTATGGTGCAGGGACCTCCAACCTCTTGTGTCAACCACAACCTAGCAATTAAAGTCAGGTATCCTTGTAATATACTTGTATTGTGTAATGCACTTTTCCCATGTCTGTATTATATTTGTATTGTTGAACTGTACAGCGCTGCATACATTTGTGGAGCTTTATAAATTAAAATATAAATACACACATACATAATTTGAAACTTTTTTTTTTTTTAATGTAGAAATTTACATAATGTACTGTTTTCTGCTGTATAAGGCAAGGCCACTACAAGTATACAGGTAACTGCTATATTTTTGGTGCAAAGTGATGCGAAGAATCCGGAGGTCACTTCACACTATGATGAATTACTCACTAAAAGTTGTCTACTGTTACATAAATCCTGTTAGACTTGGTCAAGTGATTGGAACATGTAGGGAAACTGTCTCTCATTTGAAACATGGAGCGATCCTGTCTCTCATTTGGTCAAGTGATTAGCAGGAAAATAAAGAATAATACGCATAAAAATGTTTGTGTTGATTTTGTCCTATTTGATGCTTTACCACATTTTAAACAAAGCTTAATGAAGCAAATATAATTAAAATGGAATTGCTTTTTTGTACCTTGAAGCAGCTATGACATTCCATTCTGTACTGTACCTGTAAATCTGTGCATTGTATGGCTAGGGCTGAACTTATAGTATTGATGTGTTAGTCCGCAAAACATAACAAAATTCTAAATATCAGAATAAACCTATTTATTAAAGGCCCAGTAACACCATATACAGAAAATATTCCATTTTGATTGGTATAGCAGTTATTCCTACATAGTACTGGTACAAATGTCCCATTGGATTACCATGGACATTATTTAAGTGCAGACCTTGTAAAAATCTTAACTTTAAAGGAGAACAAATGCTCTTTTTGTCTAGAGGTGATTCTTTAAGGGGAGAAATGAAAATCAGTAAAATCTTAAAGCAGTGGTGCACAACCTATGGCCCACAGGCCGGATGCATAGCTATCCGGCCCGCATCGGTTCTGCTTGTCTTTAGTGCGGAGCTGAGTATAATGTGGCTATCTGCCAGTCTCCTGGAAGTCTCCTGGGATATGCGACTTTACCTAAATAAAGTCACATATCCCAGGAGCTCCGGTGGCAGGAGACTTCTAGGAGGCTGGCAGATAGTCGCATATTCTGAGCGCTGCACCACATATCCTAGGAGCCCCAGCGGCAGGAGACTTCCAGGAGGCAGGAAGATAGCCACATTATACCAGTGCTGTGAAGTCGGAGTCGGTATAAAATGGACCGGCTCCGACTCCCAAAATATATAATAAATTGGTAGAGTTAGTTCATTTAAGTATATGCTGAATATATTTTCATAAGAATTTGGGAAAATAATGCAATGTCCTGTAAAGGTCTGTTCTATTCCTTATATAAGGATCTAGGCTTAATTGAAATGAATGTGCGCTGCACTTTATGTACATGATCAGTAGTGAAGCTCCTTGCTACAGATCAGAGGAAAAGGCACTGGAAGGAATGGCTGCGCTCATCACAGATCTGCTAGAGAAAATAGGATTAAAGAAGTTTGCTCACTACAAAAATTAGCTTTCAACGTTTTTGTTTTAAACTTTTTTTTCCCACTTACTGCACCGTTTTGCTTATTTGCAATTTATTAAAGTTTTTTGTGTTCTAATTTAGAACACAAAAAAAATTTAATAAATTGGAAATTTGTATCCAATAAATATATTTTATGTTCTACCTAAATAGCTTGATTATTGTATCATAAGGATGATAAAAAGCTTAAATTAAGTTATCTCTCAAACATGCTGGATGTATGAGGGAGTCGGAGTCATGGGAAATTGAGGAGTCGGGCTTTGATTTACCGACTCCACAGCCCTGCATTACACTAAGCGCTGCACCACATATCCCAGCAGCTCCGGCGGCAGGGGACTTCTCGGAGGCCTGCAGATAGCCGCATTATACTGAGCTCCGCACCAAAGACGAGGTCAGAGGTGCAAGCAGTCCCTCATGATCCTCACACAGGTACAGTGGAGACTGAGAACAGATAATGAGAATATTGTTGCAGTCGTGACTTTACTATGTAAAATTGTCACAGTTGTAACTTTAAAATTTGTCACGACTTTGAAGCGGCCCATGACATGCATGTTGCAAATTTATATGGCCCCCAGCCCGAAAAAGGTTGGGCATCACTGTCTTAAAGCATGAGTCGGCACTGGAGCAATGAAGGTGACTGATAAGTATTTACCCCCATAAGAATCACCCCAAGAGAAAACAAATTTCTTCTATCTGAATTAAAGAATTTTATTGCTTTCTTTGTAAGTAGCTAAATATCATACTTTATAGACACAGTTAAGAATTTTTGGAAGAACAGAATGAATGTATACTAACGTGAAATACATTTGGAGCATGTTAATTTTTTATACAGTATTACTTTTTAAATACCCCCTCCCCACTTAGTCCTCTTGTTTTCTGTGGAACTTTAGATACATGGCCTGATTTGCCTGGAATTGGTAGAGAAACAACAAAAACCAATAAAATCAGAGAGTTGAATTAACAGTTGAAATGTGTAATTAAATAATTACCAAACCAGTCCATATAACAGTGATGGCGAACATTTTTGGCACATAGTGCTATAAAAGTGTTGTCGCTCACCAGTGCCCCGCCCCCGAAGTGCCGGCGCTGATGAGTGATGTCATCATGCCTGCGTCTGGGAGGAGTGCACCTGTGTGGGGGAAGGAATGCTCCCATGTGAGCAAGAGAGCGCTCCTTCAGTGTAGGCTGTGGATATGACCTAAAAACTGTCAGGTTGTGTCCACTGCCTACACTGAAGGACTGCTCTTTGTTGGGGGGAATCATGTATGTCAGCGGTGGCAATGGTGCACGTGCCCTCTTTTATTTATTATAAAAATGACATTGGTTAAGTAAAACATTTACATGAGTTTACCAACTCTTGCCTCATATGATTTCTCTGTGAGTGTTCAAAACAAAGACTGTTCAGCTTCACAAACTTTATAAATACCTATTATTCAGTGATATTCACAGTTTATTAAAGCTTGGCATATGACGTACTCTGCTGAGCTTGCACGTGAAATTCAGAATTGGAAGTTGTTGAGGTTTTGGGATAGTCATGCTTGGCTTTATGAGAAAATTGAATGTTTTGCAAATATAAAGGGTCTGCAAAATGTGTATGAGAGTTAAGAAGAGCAGAATGTATGAATTATGTAGACCAGAGTTAACGCTGCTTAAAGGTAATTTAAAAAAAATACGTATACTGTATATTTACAAAAAGTTTATTTCATTAGTACAGCCTAAATTAGTATTAGAGTTTTGAGATGACGGGTGTACTTTAAGTATTTGCTGGGGGGGGCACATACATTGTTTAGAAATTCTCCCCTAAATTGTAGACTGTACCAAATGGTATACTATTCTAGTAAATAGTGGGGTAGTTTGTTAATAAAACAATGAAATATTTTTATTTTGAATTCATTTATTTTGAAATAAATGCTTTTTCCCAAACCTCCTACTATAAAGCGAGTGCATCCATGTCCTCCCATTGCAGCACTACACTCTCAATTTATTAAAGGAAAACTGACTAGCGCTGTACACATTGGCAGGGCTCCGTTACACATCACACTCAATTTAAATAATAATACACATTGTTGGAGGCTGGATTCTATTAAACTAGCAACACCATAGATAAGTATATGTAGCTGCGGGGTAGGTGGCTATAAAGAATAAATTCCCTTGATATTAGCCCATTAGCATGCTTAATCCAGTGAATTCTGATGTAAATGTATTGTAATCTTAGGATGGTTTTTGTTTAAAGTATATCTGTTTTACAATTCTGTGTGTGAAAAACAGGCCACGAGGCTTTAGCTTCAGGCTTTAGTTCCAGGCTTTTCCAAGCGCTTCCTACAGAATTAGTGATAGTGAAGCTTCTCCAGTTTCATTATGTAAAAAGCTGTTCCGGAGGAGCATAATTGTATTTTAGCAGTGTTTAGCAGTGACTTAGATTTTCAGCTGGCTGGTTCACTTTAACATTTTTCTTTTCACTTTACCACGCTTCTGTTATATTTCCATGATCCTATGTCCACCACTTTGCCAATTGAGGGCTGGTTGTAATTCACTTGAAGGGTTTGAGCCAACTGAGGCTGATGAAATCAGCAATAAAGACTCAAATTGAGTATAAACAATTACATAGTTTTAACAATGCTGTTGTTTTTTTAAACCTATGTTTAATAGACCACTATCTGCTGCATGCCAAATGGAGAAATAAATAAAAGCTTTGGCGCTATGAACCTTTAGTTCTTTAAACGGCAGTTTTTCCATGTACGTTTTACCACTGAAACATCAGATAGCTCAATTCCATTTCTGCAAAGCCATTTGGTAAAAAAAAAAAAATATAAGATTCATCTGGATATGTCATTACTTTTCTACTTTTTATATTTAGCTGATTTCCATGTTAAAGAGTAACAATCTTGCCTGTATTTTCCCCCTACCACTAAACTATGTGTGCTTCTTCAGTACAGGCCACGGATCCGGCCTGAAAACTTTCTGTGGCCTGTACTGAAGGCAGGGTATGGCGACGGCTCGCGTGCCATAGGTTTGCCATCCCTGCCCTAGAACATCCAGCCATGGATGCGAACCTGCACTGATCTAATCTAATGCAGTGTGACAGGTCTGCATAGTGTGTCCACTACATAGTGTATCATGTGATGGATTCATTGCATGGAAGGTAAATAACATTAGTTTTTGCTAATGCTTACCAGGTTTGAATATTAAAATGCACCGGTCACCTCAAAACTAATACTAATTTAGGTTGTACTAATGAAATAAACATTATGTAAATATAAATGTATTAAATAATGTAGCTTTATACAGCGTTTCTCTCTGTCATCTTCCCTGTCACCCTGACTTTTCTTTCCCGGGTCGGGTGGGCAGGGCTAAATGATGACTGACACTATAGCTCCTCCAATCAGATACCTTAAATCACAATCTAGCAGGGATCTGATTGGAGGAGCTATAATGTCATTTATCATTTAGCCCCACCCACCCGACTCGGGAAAGAAAAGTCAGGCTGACAGGGAAGATGACAGAGAGAAACGCTGTATAAAGGTTTATTTTTTTAATACATATATATTTACATAAACATTTATTTCATATTTTGAGGTGACAGGTGCACTTTAATTTAGCGGTTCTCAACCTTTTTATTGCCGCAACCCTTCACTTACAGTCACGATGAATGATGTTGAAGCCGCAACTTTGAAAAAATTGTCGCGGTATCAAATTTACAATGGGAATATTGTCGCTGTTTCCGCGACAATTTCCAGTGGTCCCCCCGGCAAATATTCATTTGACACCCCCAAATATTCATTCGACACCCCCACCCCCAGGGTGAGAACCACTGCTTTAACTGCTCCTGATTTTATGTTTATACAGATTAGACGTTATCTCAGACAAGGGCCATGGAAGGAAAGGATTGAAACGTTCCCTTTTTGAAGTTAACATGGCACTTGTGAAGATGTTATCATTAAATCTGGATTTCTCTTTTTGTTGCTGTGTTTGCTTTATATCTTTGCTGATTCGCAGACATCTTTGACCTGTTGCATAAATATACAACTAATCAGTGTAGTTATTTTCAAACTATTATCATTTCTTCGTACGATTTACAGAGGAACATTGAAACATGCCCTTAACCTACACCCAGGAGAAATCCCCATAAGACTTAGCCAGAAACAATGCAATGTACCCAGAAAGCATACCCAAATAAGTATGGACAAACACATAAGCTTGTGTGCGCTGCAGGAGGTGGAAGTTGATAGGATTAGCAGGATACAGCCCAGGGAGCCCAGAAGGAACTGAACTGGTAACTACTATGAGACTTCTTATCGCTGAAGTTATGCCTTTACTGCAGTGTTGAAATGCTGGAACTAATGTTGCTGTACCCTAACACTTGTCTAAATCAATGGCTTTTCATTTACTGTTAGTATAAACCATAAACTGGTTCACTAGATAAATAAAAGACATTCTGTACCATTGGTGTATGGTAATTACAATTTATCTAACATCAAATACAGAAATAGATTTTAATAAGCATCCAATGGTTTAATATTTAATATTTCTGTCCTTTTCATGTGTTTCAGTTGCGCATTCTAAAAGTAATGATTTAGTAGCGTTTGGAAGTTATTGTACAGACTTGTGGTGCATGTATTCTGATGCCTTTAACTTTTCTACAGATATTATTATATTTGCAAGGTCTGTAAAGACTAGTTAGGAATACATCCTCCAGTAATTAACCAGCTTGTCAAGGGAGCTAAGTAAACGATCTCTTTAACTGTGTTCATGCCTTTCGTTACTTGTATAAAAATGCCATTTCAAGTGTTCCATCCCACTAGTGCATGTGTACAGACAGGTGTTAGCTGTGAGAATGTTAGGGATGATCACATGTTGCATATGACCATCTTGATGAAGCTCTCAACATCAAAAATAAAATTCTAATCCTAAATTTGATAATTGTTCCCATACAAAAATAAAATGTAATGTCTCTTTAATAAATATTATTGTATACCAATAGTGTTTTTATTATCTGTTTTTAAATAATTACGTAGCTGCTCCGCCTCCCTTCCCCTGCCCCATACTGTGTAGCTGCTCCCCCTCCCCAACCAATGTACCTTGTAGCTGCTACTTCACTCCTACACACAATTCCTTCCCCAGCGCTTCCCTTTGCCGTCACTCATTAGCAACACTATAGCAATTGGTTTAGGGAAGAGAGTGGGCAGGTCTAAGACGACGGGATTACATCACTTCCCTCTGTGCCAATGATTTCCAGTACTTGGTTCAGCTGCACAGGCCTTGTGGCTGCCTACCACTGCCTTTGGAGTGATTGGGGAAGAGACAGTGCCCCACACCAGATTACTGATTATGCAAGTATCTTATAAAAAAAAAGGTATCTGCTTGTGCTTCATTATTTATTAAAGGTACACTATGTTACATGGGTTTTTATTTTTTGAGACTTTAGTGTCCCTTTAAGCTAGTATTAGTCTCCATACCTTTTTTTGTGTGTCAAGCATTACTCTTTGCCTTCATTCTAGTATTGACTGCCTACTTCATTAATTCAGATTGAATTTTTTGAAAAAATGGTACCATGTAATTATCATTAACAGAAACTGAGCAGCTTTTTCTTTGCTTTATTTAATTGGCAGTAGAGGGATTAGTATACCATTTGGAGGTTGACTGGCGTGCAGTCTAACATCTGCCAGTAAAGGAGCTTGGCATGGAATACAATTGATTAGAAATAGGTTTAAGGGCAGAAAAGCTGTGACAGATTTGAACAGATTTGTAGTGGTTTGAACAGATTTGTAGTGGTTTGAACGAAGTCTAATTTTGTCTGATTTTTTTTGTTAACTACCTTTGTTACTCTAAGACATAATTTACTTTAGGGCGAAACTTATTAAACTCGGAAAAGCTGTTTGCGCTTTTCCAAGTTTAATAACTCAGAAGAAGGCTTTGAAGTTTCTCTTGGTAAGTATCATGAGATTTGACTCGTGCGATACTTGCTGTGACAAACTTTTTTTATTGAATATATCCATGGAAATGTAGCTATACTGTATGGCTACCCTTTCCATGGATAAATTCAATTAAAAAAAAATTTCTCACTCCAAGTATCGGTCGAAGCAAATCTCGAGATACTTACCGCGAGAAACTTCAAAACCTTCTCCCGATTAAACTCAGAAAAGCCGAAATGGCTTTTCCAAGTTTAATAAATTTCGCCCGAAGGGTGAAAGTCTTGACAAGTGTAAGACTTGAATGTGTGTTTTCTAGCTGCCCGAATATGCTTAAAACAGCATACAGCCAACTTGCATGAACGTCTAGTGTATTGAAAAATATTGTCTATAAAGCACTAGTAAATATCAAAATGAATTGAAAAGGCCTAAATAACCTTGATAAATATCTCCCTTATTGTACATTTTAGAAAAGGGTTATTTATGAATATAAATATAAACTGGGCAGTGCGGTGGCTCAGTGTGGGCAGTGCGGTGGCTCAGTGTTTATCACTGCTGCCTTGCAGCACTGAGGCCCTAGGTTCAATTCCACCCTGGGCTTTATCTGCATGGAGTTTGTATGTTCTCCCCGCACTTGCGTGGGTTTCCTCCGGGCACTCCGGTTTCCTCCCACAATCCAAAAACATACATCTGTGTGTGTGACAAATATAGAGAAAAACTAGATTGTAAGCTCCATGGGGCAGGGACTGAAGTGAATGATGAATCTCTGTAAAGTGCTGCGTAAATTAGTTAGCGCTATATAAGAACGAATAAATAATAATAAATAATAATAATAAAATAACTAATTTGCCGATACCTCGGTCTATTAAAGGTTAAAATCACTTTTTCTGTACAATTTATATTGGATTTAATGCAATGTTTATTCACAATTCAATGATTGTATTATATAACTTGAAAACCAATAAAACATTGATTAAAAAAAAGTCACCTTTTCTGTTTGTGTAGGGAAGTATGTTTCCCATTAATATGTCAAATTTCCAGCCTAACCGATACATGGGATTATACAAAAAATCTCCTATTCGAGCAGCTCAGAATATACTTCAACAAGACAAAATCTAAATGTATGAAATTTATACAGCTTGTGATTATATACAACCATCCTTGTAATGAGACCTGTATATCACATAGGATAAAGGAAGTAAACCCTGTCTGTGCCCTTAGTAGAATGGGGATTAAAGATACTAGATACACACACAAAGGAAATATGTTTTACTTGCATTTATTGCTTGAGAAATCTGTAGGAAATTATTTCCAGGAACACAAGGGGTTATTCTCTAAAGTCTGAACAAGACTGTCTAATTGTCAAATGGCGGTTTAACATAGCAAATCCACAACTGCGACAATTGTCCCATTGTAAAGTTGCGACTGCAACAATTATAAATTTGTGGCTGTGATAATATTTCCATAGTAAAGTTGCAACTGTGTCAATATTCTCATTATAAAGATGTGACTGCGACAGTAGCAGTCTACAGTCATGGCCAAAAGTTTTGAGAATGACACAAATGTTAATTTTTACAAAG
>WMED01007312.1:0-17739 GCA_019650415.1 Pipa parva
TAGGTTTAATTAAATGGAGGTTATAATCCTGGAGCAATGTTGACGCTGCACCAGTCAAACCTTTTTTATTTGATATGTTGCCTTAAAAAGCTAGCCCTGAGCACTTGAAATATGAAAATAAAAAAACAACTTTTTTTTATTACAAATTCATGAATCTTACTTTATGAAGTTTAGACCATCAATAATAAATGTAAAATGTATTTTTCTGCATTAAAATTCACTATGGCAAGGCTATAATCAACAACACAAAATGTCTTTGGATTTTTTATGGGAAGCCCAAACAGATGTAGTTTTTTTTTTTTTTTTTTGGGTGTGGGGGTTGGGAAGGTCATCTACATCTGCTGAAATTAAACACATTTATAATACTGCTCACCTCTATGGTCTGATTTTAAAGTAACAGTACCAGCAAAAATAATAATACCTCAAATGCATTTATAGTTACTATATACAGTATTCAGGGGGTAATTCAGGAAAGTCCGAACTTACCTAGCGATCCTTCGATTCACTTCGCAGAGACTGGTACACGTTTCCTGCTCTCCTGAATGCGGAGATCAGCGAATGCTTTAAAGGTACTTTGGCTCGCCTCGCGACACTGGAATACCTTTAAAGTGTTTGCTGATCTCCATGTGCAGGACAGCAGGGAGCGCGTACCAGTCTCTGCGAAGTGAATCAAAGGATCGCTAGCTAAGTTTGGACTTTCCTGAATTACCCCCTCACTCTGTACTTCCAAAAATTCTAAATTGTATATAGAAAGTAAGATACTTAGCTTTTCATTTTTTAAAATTAGGGCTTTAAGAGCACACTTCCTGAATAAAGCACCATAAAGTACCACATTGGGCCTGGGTGTGGTGTGTTTAACAACATGACTGTTACCAGTAAAGATAAGAACAGACAGAAACAATAAAATTCATGAATTCAACTTCAAACATAAGATTTTTTTACAAATATTGTATTTGACTATCTGCCATGCCAATCCAATTTGGGATTTCTTTTTCATGTCCTTTAATGAAAACAAAAAAGGTACAAAAATATATTTAGCATATGAATTATATGCAAGAAAAGAAAACTGCAGAGTTCCTTTATTATAAAAACATTAAGTAGAAAAAAAAAATCTAAAATCTGTTTTTACGTAGTACTGCATTAAAAGAGTAACAGGTTTTAAACTGCTGATTTTAGTGAAGAAACATCAAACACATCTTTAAACTGCAACTGGTTGGAATGTAATAGTAGCAGGACTTGCAAAAACATATACAGATGGATAAGTAGGGCGTAACTATAGCAGACCCTGGAGCAGGTTTCATCTTCAGACTCTTGATTTGGAACTGGCCCACTGAGACACCAGGAGGGAGCCAAGCCAGTAGGACAGCCTGACCTCCTCTATTGGCAGCCGTGTCACATGACATTATACGGAGAGACCTCCCTCCACCTCTGGATTTGCATAGCAGTTACCAGGACTCTGTTGCTCCTATTTTAATCCTTAATACATGTATTTATTTATTAAAAGTTTGTCTCCTAAATGTAAAATAAAACAATACAAAGTGTTACGGAATGCTCCCCAAGATTTTTGTTTGTTTGTTTGTTGTATTATTATCTAGACATGGTTTAACTTGAAGCAATTATCATGGAGTTGGTAATACTAAAACATCAGGGGAAGACTTACAGCAAGGTAGTTAGATGTGAAGGGAAATAGTGAACCTATAGGTAAAAGCCTTTGTGAGAAGGAATGAAAATTTAATGAACCTGCAATCTGAGTATACATTTTTAGATCTATGACAAACTGACAGCAGGAGGGAAATATCAGCATGTGCAAAATATTCAGATGGAAAGAAAATGCAACCGTTTAATATTTCTCAGCCCAGTCACTGTGAAATTACCAGAAAATGTTTATTTGACGATGTGTTTTAATTGTTTTGGAGACATTTTATTTAGCTGATAAATTAGGAACTGTGCAAATATTTTAAGGCATCTATTCCTGACAAGTCAAACTCTGTCACTTACGGATACAAAATGTAACATTAAAGAGTAGGGTAGTGGGGGCTGGTCCATTTTCTGAATGATTAACCAGATGGTCATAGAAATGTCTATTTTTTATAAGGAAAACAGCCCCAGGATTCGAGACTGTTCTCGGGTTCTTCGTGACAACATTTCAAAGCCAATTTTTGGTGACGTTCACAGAAATTACATCTTTTAGAAAAGGGGCGAATGTAAGTGAAAATGTTGCTAATTTAGTGAAGAGGTGGAGGCACACAGGGAAACATATTTAGCAAGTTCTGTGGATGTTACAGAGATGTCAGAGTACTAATATTATTTAGAAAGTACACAGTCATAATCTTCCTTTTACTTTTTAAATCAATTTGCACATATTTTTAGTTAGTAAAATATGCAAGTATATAAGCTCCAATGTACAGATTGCTCAGCGGACATTTTTACAGATGACGCACATGCCTGAGAGCTCAGGTTTAGCTTGTTTGACAATACAAAAGAGCAAAATGCTAATGGTTCATTCAAATGGATCTTGGCAATGCCACTCAGTTATTGCTTGTCATTTGGAATTGTAACTGGATACATGGCTTTGTAAATAATATGGAATAACACTAGCAATTGGCATTGTAAATCTCAACATGAATCAGAGAATTACCAGTCTTCCCAAATTATTTAGCTTACTTAGTTGCCAACTTGCTGGCACCCATCCTCCATATATTCAGTGCAGAATAGAAATACTATACATGGCTGCTCTTTTAGAGACAATCACTCAAGAACTCACATGATTGTGAATAAATGAACCATATTCCAGCAGTCGCAAGATCTTTTGATTCAAACTAGCAAAAAAAAATATTACCAAGCCACAAATGTTTTAAAACAAAAGGGAAACTGGTTTAAAGAAATGTTGATTTCATAAACCACACATGATTGATCCCCTTTGTGAGGGAGATATTCTGATGCCCCGCTGGTCTGAGAATCTATAATGATAAATCTGATATTATTGCACACTTAGCCCTAATGAATCTAGTTAAGCTGGTGGTTGGTGGATGTTTGATATTCTTATTCACATGAACCTTCCCGGTAAAGTGATTAGAGATTGTGGCATTACATTATTCCTTGGAACTGATTACAGATACGACTACAAATCTTTCCCCTCCAGCTGCAGTAGCGTTGGTGTAGGGAAAGGACCTTTTAAAGTAAATATAAAGACTATTTTTGTGGCAATTAGTGGAGGTGCAATGGCAAGAAATCAAGAAGGAAGATGAAGAAACAAGGACTTTGGGTCATAAGAGAAGACAATAGAAAAGGTAAGAATAACTTTAATGCAGGACTTTATAACTTCCAGATGAATTCAGACACTGGCCATGGGTCATACAGGACAAAAAGATACATAAAAATGTGTTTTGGGAAACAACAGCAGATGTGCAAGTAGTCAAAGTACCTAGGAAGACACTCAGGAATCTCAGAAGCTCTGTCCAAAACTCAGTAATGCAAAGGAAATAAAGGAAGAGATGTGACTTTTAATAAAGGGTATTACACCAGAAACATGCAGTGTGGTCAATAAACGGGTAGTTGCACTACCACTTTTTGCATCTCCAGTGGATCTCATCCTTAAGTTCCTTTGCATAAAAATGTGCTATGTTTTCTATTTCTAAAAAAACCACAATCCAAGTCCAAATCTTAAAACAAAGCCTATGTCAAAAAAATCTGACCTAAACAAAACCAAATGTCTGAATTCCAAAACACCGGAATGTGCGCACATCATTTAATTGAATACCATTACTGGAAGGTGCTTTCTTTATTTTTCTACTATGTGTGGAGTTTTTGTCAGTGCAGTATCCGTCCCTGTCTTCATCACTTAGAGAAATCTCATTTAGACTGAAATAGAACATGTTACTTTCCAAAATGGTTTCCCTTTGTCACTGCATTAATGAGTTTCTGCTCTTGAGAAATCTCCCATTTCTAATAAATGTGCACACCTAATCAAGGGAATTTCTATCAACATAGTTCAGAGTTGCAAACTGTACAGGTCAGTATGGCTACAAAATGAAAATCCAATTTCATTCCTACTACTTGTCATATGGTATATGGAAGAAATCTACCTTAATGGGATGAAGACAGAGCTAAGGGCATTACCTCAGTTTCTGATTCATTACAATAATAATTTCTTGTGCTGTTCAGCTGCCAACCCAAATTTCCTAAAGATCAATTCTGCATGAACTTTACACATGACTATGCTTGGTGAATAATGACAAGAGAAAAGATGTTGCTCCCTCATCACAACCAAAATTATAAAAATAAAAAAAAATCTGAATTCAGATAAAATCCCTTATTTAGTCTCAGTTTTGGTGTCCAAAGTTGTCTGCTTCTTTGCTAAAGGAATCTGCCCCTTAGTGAAGGAGAAGCAAATTTGCAACTATCATTGCATTGCGACCGGAAGTGACATGAATAAACTTCAATGACCGATTCTCACTTTCATTAATAAGCCTTAAAAAATTTTTTTCTGAAGCATTACTCAACTCATTTGCTCAAGGACCATTACTTATGATTTTAAATGTAAATTCTTGATTTTCAGTTACCTAAATTGACCATTTGGGCACAGATATAATTTTTGGAAAGATCTCAATGGCTGGTGTCCTAAAATGACAATCTAAACATGGAGATCTTAACCCCAGGTCACACGGGGTGATTCATCAGCAACAGCAATCTTTTACGGATGTCTAGTAACCCACAGTAACTAATCAGCAATTAGCATTCACTGGTACAAGGGAGCTAGAATTCTGAAAGCAGTCTTCTGATTGGTTGCTATGGGTTACTTGGTAGAGTTTGCCCCATTGATGAATTCCTAGACACTCTACTTTAGCTTTTATCGATGTCTGATCACAGACCTGTCCACATGGAGTATTGTGATGTGTCATCATGAGAGCAACTCCATTTACTTCTTTCAGAGTAATGTCTGTTTCAAGAAGAGGAGATGTATTGGTGGATTTGTAATAGCAGAATGGGACAGCAGCAACAAAACAGAAACTAAAAGACATATTTTCTTCATTAAATTGAGGCTATTGTAATGGTACAATAAAGGAAACTTCCTAAGATATCCATCCCTTTAAAGATTTCTTCTTCCTGTTCATCTTCAAATGGTGTGTACTGCTTAATATGTGCTTGTGGTCTAATGTATATAAGTCAAACATCTGGACAAATTATGGTTAGGCTCAATTAGCATAATTGTGTCATTTGTGGCTTCAAACCAGAAATGTCATTTAAGGGAATATGAAAGAATGAATTCACATGGCAAAATGAATTTGTTACTATTTGCATCTATTCGTCTATAACATAGCAAAGTCATTTATACATATTTAATATTAAGGGTGAAATTTATTAAATTCGGAAAGATTGCTCTGGATCTTTCCCGAGTTTACTGGGACAAATCTCCCATTGTTCTCATGAGATTTCTCGAGATTGACTTTTTCGATCTCGATTTTTTGAATTTTTTTTTTTGATGGATAGGAAGCCATACTTTACATTAGTAGCATGGCTACCTTACCATCTAAAATTTTGAAAACTTGGGATCGAAAAACAATGCGAGAACAATGCGAGATTTCTTTCGGTAAACTCAAAAAGACCCAGAGCAGTCTTGCCAAGTTTAATAAATTTCACCCTTAAGTGTATTGTTGCTGTGATTGCATATCGTAGCAAAGTGATGCCATGACATGATTCTGTTTAGAAGACAATGCCACCATAACTAGCTTCTTCTACATTAATGACAACATACTGGCAATAAAAATGAATTATAATAAGAAAGGGCATTTTATCGTGTTTTGGTTGCCAGTATTGTCAGGGTAGAATAGTTTCCTAAATTAAAACAATTTCTTTTAAATATTCATTCCAATGGTAGACAATTCCTAGCTCAAGTTGGCACTTGATTTGGCATGTTTTTTAAACCTTCTGAATAAAATGTTTTCAGAATTATAACAGTAAACCTGCTGTAAGTGTCCCAGTTTACCACTTTTAGCAAAATCAAATCATTCCAGAACAGCTTAGCAAATTGCCACACACCCCTGTACAAGTGAATGGTAATGACTGTTTAGTTGCTATGGGTTACTAGACCTCTGGTAAGATTGCCCCTGATGATGAAATCCCCTAATGTTTTTTTCACCAGTTGGAATAAATATAAGCAGTATTGTATGAATAACTACATTGCTCTTCCAATGGATTATTAGGGGTTGTGCCACTGACTTTACTGTACCATCCATTGGATCACGTTATTGCTCCTACAATGGAATACAAGAGGTTGATTGTATGGATGCCTGTTTGCTCATCACCCTGATGAAGGGAGATTCTGCACCCCAAAATTCTGATTTTTATTTTTTAAACACTAAGATAGTGGTGTTATTAAATAAATTAAATATTGAGAACAATAAAAAAGTTTTTCCAAAAGTTGGATTTATCTTATGAAATCCCTTTGCTGATCTAGGCCACCCAGGTGTGGACATTCCTTATATCTGTATCTGACAGCAAGCAAAAGAGACACATCACAACTGTTTCCCTAGTCTATTAGCACATGGGAATTTTATAGGTGTATTTAATAGGTGCTCTGTTGCATTTATTGACAGTACAATAAAAATTCATCAAGCAGCGTGCTGGATTTACATCCCAGGACTTTATAGAGAGAGACTAAATGCCTGGCGCCCTAGGCCACCACACTCACTAGCTGACCACTCCCCTTTGTACAGACAACCACAAACTAAATAGTGCAGTAAACTGAAAAACTGTTTCCTGAAAAGTGAAATCACAAATGTCAGGTTCAACATTTGAAGGCCCAATCCTTTGAGAATTATTTTTTTTTATTGACAGGCAATAAAAAGCACATTCCTATGAGGTGCCAAACATTTCAAGGAAAATTTTGTGTGTAGTTTAGTAGGGCCAGGAAAAGGTGGTCTCAATTTACTGACAGTTGGCAATCCTGCATTGCCAGTGTGCATCTGTCCGGGTGTAGCCACATTTAGAAAAAAGAGACCAACATTTTTAAGCATTTGCCTTGCATTTGAATGAACCTATCAACATTCAGTTGTATATAGCTTTATTCGTAAGGCTAAGATCACACGGACCCGGGAATTCATGTTTGGCCATGTTTTTGAATACCACGTTCACATATTTAGGCAATAGTGGAAACAAATAAAATTCACCATAATGATGATTTTGGATTTTTAAGCCCTCAAAAACAATTAGGATTACAATAATTAGCATTTTCACACCGGATAAGTTTGGGAACTACTGATGCTAACAATATAACCTTTTAGATGGAAGGAAGAGAAAGAAACACTCGTTTTGTTCAGAGTAGATCAATATATAATTAATCTCAGAATTGACTAATTAAAATGCATGGCTTAAATTCCACAGCCGCAACAAAGTGAAAATGGCTGTAAATCAGGTTTCAGTTCCACATTACATGGGCTCAGTGAAACTGATCATCATGAATTGCTAAAGAAATAAACTGTGTCACAGTCATTTATTGTATTTGTACTTAACAGACTTGATTTCCAAATAGCCTGTTTAAACAAAGTTGCGAATAAAAAATAATTTAACTGAAATAAATTTGCTCTGCCTGCAAATTAGCAATGTACTTTGTTAAATTGGCGCAGCCCAGTTACTACAAACAGCCTCATACCATTAAATGTACCACAAGTGCTATCATTTTCATACACAATTTTGGATCATTTCTACTTTCCACTGGAAAAATAGTCTTTTTCGATCAATCTCCTCTTGCACTCTTATCGTTAAGGTCATGTCACAAGAGCCTAATATTTTACCCCACTGCTTCCCTTGCATTTTTCAGTAAATCGCACCTGCCGAGTACCACTAGGGACAATATGCACAAGACCTTTTTTTTTTTTTTTTGAAAGAACAGGAGCTCTGGTGATAATCTCACAGGGCACTGATAATATGCAGTAATTTGCTGAAATTTGTTGCACAGTTCTGTGATGATTCATGTTAAAAAAAAAAAAAAACGCCAACAGAAGTCACCCATATGATAATGTCCCAGCCTTGCTGATTTGCTCAGCAGAAACAGCATGTGGGCGGTCCTAAGACCCTGCAGTGGCTGCTATTTCAGATTTAGTGTGATTTTGGGGGTTTCAAGTTAAGATGTGAAAAAAATACTGTTTTTCCTCTGCATTTTTATCAATTTTTCATAAAATCTAAGAATTTCAAGGGGGCTTGCGTCCACAGCAACATGCTTGGTACGCCTAGATAGCTGAAGGTGTGTAGTTTTAGGAGATATATACTTTGTGGGGTGTATTCATGAGGTAAATGGCAGTTTATCCTTAAAAACTGCAAGATGGGCACTTGGGCTGCAGCACTCAGATTTTCAGCTGAAATTACCTTTGCACGATTGCTTTGCTTTGGAGTGTTTGGTAACCTTATTTTTGTGCGTATCTATGTATATCGCATATCATTGCGCTCAGGAGAACTTGCTCTTTCAGATTTAGCATGGTTTGTGGGGTTTTCCTGCAGGTATTTGAAAGAAATGCTGTGTTGAAGTTGCATTTTTTTGTTTTCTTCATGAAATCTGTGGGTTTCACGGAGCCTTGCGTCCACAAATCTTCGTCCATCGGAACAATCCTGGTATGCCTAGATAGCTGAAGGTGTGTACTTTTAGGAGATATATACTTTGTTGGGGTTATAAATTAGGTAAATGGCAGTTTATCTTGAAAAACTGCAAGGTGGGCACTTAGGCTGCAGCACTCAGATTTTCAGATGAAATTACCTTTGCGTGCTTGCTTCGCTTTAGAGTGTTTGGTAACCGTATGTTTGCACACACCTATGTATATTGCATATCATTGAGCTCAGGATAACTTGCTCTTTCAGATTTAGCATGGTTTGTGGGGTTTTCCTGCAAGTATTTAAAAGAAATTCAGTGTTGAAGCTGCAATTTATAATTTTTTTAGTAAACTGAAATAAAACAGCTTGGTAAATAAAACCACAAGCTTGGTACGCCTGGATAGCTGAATATGTGTACTTTTAGTACCTATATACTTTGGGGTGGGGTTTTCACAAGGTGAAATGTTATTTTTCATGAAAAACTGCAAGGTATGCATAATTGGTTGATTTATTTGCTAAAATATTGTAATGCACTCATTTCAATTAGGAATGTCTTCTGGACAAGAAAGGGTGTCTGTTGATACATGTGTGGCATCGTTGTAATCAGGAGGAATGGGACTTTTAAAAACAGTATAGTTTTACCAAGATAGTGACAGTTTTAAGAGAAAATATTCATATACATTTTTCACCCAAAATAATAAGGAAGCAAAAAAAAAATAACAATGACAAATGAGACATTGCATGCTAAAGCCCAAAGTGTGCTGAAAAAAACGATATATAATTTTCCTGGAAATTATATTGTCTTCCCTGCAAAAATATTAGTAAAACACATATAGCCCAAAATGCTTAAAAACAGCTTGGCAATACGGGGTGCACAGGAAAAAAATCGGCTGGCAGTTAAAGGGTTAAAGGGTATGAAAAGTTTGGATAAAAACATTATTTATATCTGACATGTATACATATAGAAACCCAACTTAAACATTAAAAAGTATAAACAATTTTGGGATCAGTAGTACTTGTCTATTGTTTAAACAGCACAGCTCCCCACTCCCATTCAGTGTACAGAGTTTTCCTGTGCAGTGCCAATAAGCCCCGCCCCAAGTGATATCACAAATTATACAGAGAGCCAGAATACCCCCTCCCCCTCTCCTTATCTAAAATGTGTGTTCCTAACAATAAGCATGCACAGATAAGACCTGTCTGAACACCTGTATGGTCAGCTGTGGAGAGAGAAGCCTGGGAGTGCAGGGGGCATGGCTTTATCTTTATACTTCCCACACATGGAACTTGTTTACAGAGGGATATTGAGCCCTGCTAAGTTAAGAGGTGAGTCAGAAGTTTCTTAATCAATTTATTGCTTGACAATAGGTAACTGGGGCTTTCTTTATAGACAGGTTTACTTAGCCTTTAAAGAATATCTTAAGCAGAGATATAACACATGAATTGCTTGATATAACACATGAAAACTCAAAAAGTAGTGTATAGTATTGGATCAGCAAAAAAATAATAAAAACATAGACTTCTATATCAGTTAAATTTTATCACTTGAGTATGAAAGAAGTGACAGTCCAGAAACTGGGAACTTCCTAAATACATACATAATAACTCAGCAGAATAAGCACAGGAGATTAAGGACTAAAGTCAGCATTGTCGTGTAAAGGTGTGAATTCACCACTTTCCCATATTTGGGTATTCAGCAAACTCTACGATGTGGCAAATTCGCTAGCTAATGACAGTCGCACAATACACATTAGACAGCTACTGACAAAAGTCCCAAATTCGCTATGGGAATATTGTCGCGGTTGTGACTTTGCTATGGGAATCCTCTGTTTAGTCAAAAAGGAGTAGAAAATCAGAGAGTAGCCACCCGAAGTGATGAAAATTTACTTTAACAATAAAATTCTCACTTTGATCAATAACCCCCATAATCTGTTAGGCCGGGGAGTCGCAATACTGTATATATGATATTATAAAAATGTCATCTGTTATAGTTATGTTTGGGGGTTGGTGTTCAAAATCTATGGTACAACTTCTGACTGTTGATCTCAGGAGTCATTTCTCCTATGATGAAAAGCATGAGACATTTGTAAAAAAATAGTATGTTTGTATTAAAATATTATTCTTTGCCCACCACCAAATACCATGTGAAAATTATCCTTCCCGAGAGAAATTTCTGCCTGATGTGAAAAAAATAATATAAATGAAGATATGAAAAAAAATGCAAAACACTTAAAGTATATTTTACAAAAAAAAGAAAAAATCCCAAAATATTATGGGGGTTATTCACTAAGGCAGTGATGTCCAAGCTTTTTCGGCCTGAGGGTCATATAAATTTGCAACACGCGTGTCAACGGGCTGCTTCAAAGTCGCGACTTTACAAGTCATGACTGCGACAAATTTTAAAGTAACAACCGCGACAATATTTCCATAGTAAATTCGCAACTGCAACAATTTTCCCTTAATAAAGACACAACTGCGACAATAACAGTCTATTGCAACTGTCTTTAGCTGGAAAATTCACACATCTATGCAACAATTTGAACTTCGGAATTCGGGCCGGATAACACCACGTTGCGGGCCGCATATGGCCCATGGGCCACAGGTTGGGCATCACTGCACTAAGGTATGAATTTTACTGTCGAATTTGCAAACAGAGGATTCCCATAGTAAATCCGCTACAATTTCCCCATTGTAAAGTCGCAACAATTTTTTAATGTGAAGATTGCGACAATTTTCCCATAATAAAGTCGAGACTGCGACAGCAGCAGCCTATTGCGACTGTCTTTATCTGGCGAATTCGCACCTATACGCAATAATTCGGACTTAAGTGAACAACCCCCATATATGTTTCTAGTCATGTGAGAGCATTATAATTCTCTTTACACATTTATATATCCTGGATCTTTCAATAAAAACACAGAATACACATTATTCTTCAGACTTTTTAAACAAAGTCAATAAATCATTTACAGATATCAAATTTATTGCGTTGTACAACAAGATTTCTGTAAACATCCTAAATGTCAGTGTGAGAGGGGGATCATATTTTTGGATATATTTATCAGATGGAAACAGGAATCCTTTGCATCAAGCTTATCATTTCAATCCATATTGTTTGAAACACTTATTACAATTCTCTGAATTCCATTCTGTTATTCTGAGTAAGAATTATGTCTGAGCATCTTCAGCTGATACAACATTTCTGGGAAAAATGATATTCAGTATGGAGGCATTATAACAAAAGGTTAAGAATAGGGCAATTGCTAAGTGCTTGCTTGGAGGCTTTGGAACGGATATAACACATCTTGGAATATTACTGCCAGTGCCCACTCTAGGGGGGTGTAACAATTAGCAAGACCCATTTCTGGACAGAAAGGCAGCTATTTGAGACTTCCTTATCAAATAAAGTTCATTCCACTGCTATAGTAACTATGGCATAGGACTAAATTAAAGGACATATTCATTGTAATCAATGTAGTCCTTTATAGGTACATGCTCAAATGAAATTATTTATTACACCTTTATTATTGCTATAATTATTCAGGACTGGAAAGCTACATCATATATAGGACTATGAGTACATTTCAGAACATTATTGATGTTTTCCAATACTCATGTTTATTTTACAGGCAAGTTTAGCTTTTAATCCAATAAAAGTTCTTATTGGAGCCCTTGTAGTCCCTTCCCCCAAATGGAGTGTGTCCAGAATTAATCAAGGCAGGGGGGGAGTAGGTGGACTCCAAAAGTTACTTCTGCCTTGAAGGGCAAATACTTTTGAAAGTTAAAGGCACAGTAATGTGTGTTCAGTCTTGTTTAAAATTTGAAAGGCTGACTGACGTATAATGCTGCTAAGCCTAGGGTTTATTGTGCCTTTACATTAAATATATATTATCCTATTGTCTGCAAACTATTATTCTAGGGATCTGCTGCTATTGTCCTCTCAAATCTTGCAGGTGTAGTTGGAACACTTATAGAGAAGTTGGTATTAATTTAAAGTTTGTCGGTAATTTGGGGCCTTACTGATTAAAGTCCAAATAGGTGTGTAAAACTCTGAATTTGCATCTATTTGTCACTTCTCCAGGTTTGCTTAATGAGCAAACTCTGTGATGTGATAAATATGTGACCAATTCGGGTGACTATGATTGTTGCGATTTTACAGAGCTCTTCACATCCTTTTGACTTCTACTATTGACTAAGTAGCGGAGTGTGCCAAAAGAGCGAATGTAACTAGGTGTACTGCTCTGAATTTGCCACTTCAGAGCGGCGAATTGGGGGGGCTGATGGCAGGGCTCTGCAATCTGCTTCTATCTGACTGATTACGCCACACAATGCATCAAACAGCGATCACCTCTGTCCACTTGTTCGACAAGACAATTCATCACTTAGTCAGCAATGAGAAGTGAATTTGCAACCATTTTGGAGATGCCACTTGAGTTGTAGCAAAGTGAATTTGACAGGTGAATTCACCCTTTAGTCAATAAGGCCCTTGAAATGTTTCTAGTGACTTAGATATGTAAGTAGATGCTTGGCTTTTAACTGGATTGTTGCTTGGCACAGTGGACATCATATTTATCCAGAAGTGTAAATTTCTTTTGTCTGTATAAAGCTTCTCCAGTTATTGGTTTGTGCTTTAAGGTCAACCAGTAAATATGTTTTTACAACAAAGTACTCCCTACCTGTCATTTACAGGTAATCATGACACCAACAACAGGTACCAATTATACAGTCAAATATGAATGCTATGTAACTTATTTAATTAAGGATAGTTGGTTAAGGAAGAGATAACCCTGAAAAATGTACTATAACCCAGCATTCGCTACATAATTTGTACTCAGGGCTCAATTTTGTCTAAAACTTGACCCTTGCATGAATCTGATGGATAAAGTCCCAAAACTGAAATGCCCAAAACCACAATCATTCAAAATACAAAAAAAAAAAGTGTGAGGGTCTTGTTTTTGAGGGGGGGGGGGGGGGGGGGGGGGGGGGGGGGGGGGGGGTATTTTGCCGCAACTATGTAGACATACTGCTGGAGTTCAGTCCAGAGTTTGTAAATCACCCCAGTTGCAGGCTAGAGCTTAATTAAAAGGCAGCTGGGAGAGCCAGTTGGGGGTGGAGTTGAAATTCAGGAAGAGATTTCTCATACTATGCCTGAAGAAGAGATCTAACTAGTCTCGAAAGCTTGCATTTACCATCTATTCCATTAGCCAATAAAAGGTATCACCTACACTCTCTTATTGAAGCGATTTCTGTAGCAGAGGCTGAAGATCCTTGTGAGAGAAACAGGGATTATTGGCTAAAGACACTGCTATACAACTTGGCTTTGCAGCACTGTTAGACCCCAAGGAAACAGCCCAGGAGAAGGGAAGATACTCTGTATTTGATAACCAAATCTGTATGGGGTACAGTTACCCACTGTGCTTTTGACCAAGGAATTTTTCCCAAGGGAAATTGCAATTTTTTTAAGTGACTGTTGTTTTGCCAAAGAAAGGCTGTGTTAAGTTTGTTTTTCCTTTAATAAACATTTGGATAGGAAAGAAACTCACTGTTTACGGTGTGTTTAACCCTAAAGACTGCTCCAGCACTTGAGTGATTCCCTACATATGTAATTCATATTTTAGTATTTTCATCTCATGGAAATTAATATATTATTTAAAAAATGTGGGTACTCCAAGGAGGTATTTCAGTTTAAATTCTGCATCTTAGGCAACCAGGTTTTTAAAAGAAAAAAATGGGTTTGGGCTGCACTTATCACAGGCTATAATTAAATCATTATAGGGTTTATGGTGAACCATTCTTAGAAACACAAATTTAAAAAAAAAACTCCATTGCTCAAACACTCAAGATTTCAGCTGCTCATGACTAGTAATTAGTAGCAACCAATCATATGTACCTATAATACAGTAAATAAAATACAGTCAATTAGGATAATGTATTTAATTACTACAAAGTGCTAAATGAATATATTACTTTGTCTGAATGATCATTTATAAAATGGTAGTTTCATAGAATACGGTCTAAAACAAAATGTATGTTGAATTTTAATCTTTGAAAGAAAAACCATTCAAAATGGAAATTCAGCTTTAAAGAATTATTCTCCCAGGGTTTAAACTTCTCACATATTCTGAAAATACATTTCTAAATATGTACTTTTTTTTTTCCCTTTTCTGCAGAACACTATATACAGTATATTTCATTGTATTATGCACCCAAAGCCAGCCTATAGACAATCTGTGAAGGTGAAGCCATAGAGTGGTACTTACCTCCAGTCGCCACGGTAATTTCACGTAGGAAATGGCCATAAAATGGAAAATCAAAGGACAGGTTCACCCTCTGCAAGGAACAATATTAGGAGAGTCATTTCTTGAGTAACAAAATATAAAATTAAAGTTTAAGGTCAAAATGAGATTTATTCATTATATTTCATGGTTTTCACTATACATCACTTTAGTTTTGCTTCTCTGAACATTCAGCTTGAAGTCGTTACCATAGAAACAGTTTCGTCCACTGTAATTGAAAGAGAATTTCTTGCTAAAGGAAACGCTTAAGCTTCATGAGGATTTGTTTGTGCTTTATCAAAATAGTTTAACCTTTATAACTAAAAGGAGTATTTGCAGATGGTGCATATATTTTCAATTGTAGTGCCCATTCTCAAAATTCTTAGTAAGAAAGAAGAGAATGCTTTAAATACATTTAATTTGGAATTATAAAGATGATTGTGCATTTGGCTCAACTTCCAGAAATGTCTAAAAGCACTCCTACGTATCCTCACAGTTTAGAACATGCCACTTTGGTTGACTGTTCATGTAACGGAAGAATCTAGGATCTTAAGAGACTTGAAGGCTGATAATAAAGAGTGTTCCCTGAGAAAAATCACTCAAACTATTAGGGAATAACTTGTAGAAAATCTTTTTGCATATTTATTTCATGAAATAGTTGGCTTTTATTAAAATCTAAGGGAAATCAATCCGGGGAGGATTCTACAGCAGCAAATGCATGGGGTTAATAGTAGTGGTTGCAGTAGTGCTGTTATTTGCCTTGACTACAGCTAGACCTGTGATGACTGAATCTGGTTCCCTTTGGATCCCAGTAAGTGCCTCTTTACTTTCCTTAAAGGAAGGTATAGAAAAACCATAAAAATACAGGCTCACACAGATAAATGGTTCAAATTATGGACTTGCAATAAAATACCTTATGTCCCAGCCCCATAAAAATACACAAACCTAAAATTTAAATCAACAGTGGAAAAGAAAATGTAGGTAACAGATCACATGAATTAATGGATGTTTCAGTTCCAAATGGACAAGTATTTATTTGGGGACTGGCATATGCCAAAAGCATTGGACCAAAAAAGACCATACCACACAGGGAGATGACAATCAACAGGTGAGTTTGTAAAGAAAAACCCCTATAATCCAGTCACACTCCTGGAAACAGTAACAGAGGTTGTGGGTTGCAATTACCCATGAATATCACCGAAACAGCTAGACTGGAAGTAATAATTGCTGCAATTATCAGATTAGTCAGAGATTTCATGAACAGAACAGTTAGTGTTAGTTAAAGTCTATTGTATTGACTTTAATTTCTAGTTTCTTGATAAATAACAAGTATCAGTTCATAGCCTCTAAGTGTCCATGGTCCCTGTCATCATCCCCAGCCCCCTATCTTATGGCTGGTGCTGGGCAAGTCATCGATGGTGCACAGCCATTCATTAGAGAGTGGGCTGTGTGCCGATGTTGTCACTAATTGTGTCACCAGCACACAACCAATCAGGAACTAGTATAAATGAAAACAGAAAAAAGCATACTCCAACAGGATAGTACGTACACTTCTATACTGAGGTGATCAAAAACCTTTATTTTCACATACAGAGCAAAAAAGTGTGTAGTCCTAAACACAGCCTACAGTATATATACTTAAAACCATTAAACCAACAATGTACAAAAGTACATAAAGAGAATACTCCCTATAGCCTATGACTGATTGTAGTCAGCTGGAGGTATCCAACAATCAGAAACTAGTAGACAGCACTATCCCACTGCCTCCCCGTGAAAACTTGAGAAGAATGTCAGATGTTAAAAACCAAAACATAAAAAGACACCCATTTATTGATTAACTTTTCCACTCTTGGTTATAAATGTAAATACAATATTTATATGTAATTGAGAATTGCATTGATTTTATTGTCAAGGGGTGCAATTAGGCATCGAGTGAAAATCAAGATTCAATTCTTAACCATGATGTGTGTGTTGGAAGCAAGTAAAATCAACTAATGTGAAGATCTGGGCAGCTGTCACAAAGGCTAAATTTTGGTGGCTAGATGACTGGGTTCCGGACATCTCTAAAATGGTAGCTAGCGCAGTGTTCCCAGTATGTACATGTTAGCAACTTCCAATAGTGCAAGAAAGGACAGCCAGTGAAACATTCATGATGACAGTGTGATGTATAGAGGTTCCACTTTGCAACCTAAAGGATTTAAAGGATCTGACGCTAAAGTCTTATTGCCAGACACCACAAGACACCTTTGGATGGTCTTGCAGAGTTCATGATTCTATGAACACTGTGCAAGGTACAGTGCTAGCTCAACTTGACTTTCCCCCTTATAGAGGGAAACATAAGACATACATTTTTGTATAGTTCATAAATATTTCTAATAAAAATGTTAAATTTTATTATAAAATCTAATTAGTTTTGTAGTATACGGCAAAGCTGGATTAAGAAAAAAAAACAATGTAGTGAACAGTATGTATCAGAAGTAAGCAGCCTTGCTGTATGGGTAGAGGTATACAGTGGGGAAAAAAAGTATTTAGTCAGTCACCAATAGTGCAAGTTCCACCACTTAAAAAGATGAGAGAGGCCTGTAATTTACATCATAGGTGGACCTCAACTATGAGAGACAAAATGAGAAAACAAATCCAGAAAATCACATTGTCTGATTTTGTAAGAATTTATTTGCAATTATGGTGGAAAATAAGTATTTGGTCAGTAACAAAATACTTTGTTATACATCCTTTGTTGGCAATGACAGAGGTCAAACGTTTTCTGTAAGTCTTCACAAGGTTGGCACATATTGTTGTTGGTATGTTGGCCCATTCCTCCATGCAGAAAATCACATTGTCTGATTTTGTAAGAATTTTTTTTCAAATTATGGTGGAAAAT
>WMED01007313.1:0-17738 GCA_019650415.1 Pipa parva
TTTTCAGATGATTTTTAGGGGTTAAAAAGTAGTCTTATACGCCAGCAAATACAGTATTTAGCTACAAGAGTGTGCACAGGGCCATCTTGTGGTTGAAAGTGATATTGTAGCCCAAACTGAAAAAAAGAAAACTCAATGACCAGATATGAGAGAAAGGTTTTAGCTTGTACACAGTGAACATGGATTCTGCTCACTTCACATGAAAAAGGAGCGCCACACAGCAGTTTAATTAAGTTCCCATTTGTAACAACATGCAGAATGGGTTTAGATAACACAGAAGATGTTAATTGTTGTTATACCCACTCTACATTTCCTCACTCGTATGTCTGTACGTTCCTCGGCGTCAACTACGTTCCTCTCAAAGGAACCAGCTTTACATGCCATGTACTAATACTGCCCTTTCTCGTCTTAAACCCTTTTCTCTCTCTGCCCCCCACCTCTGGAATTCTTTACCCCTTTGTCTTCCCCAGGTACATTCCCTCTCCACATTCAAAACCAAATTGAAATCGTATCTCTCGGAGCACTAGCACTGATTCTTATCATTGAATTTATGTTTATATTTTATCTTTATTTATTCATGTTTAATATCTGTATTTATTGACCTTTGTCTCAACACATTCTACAGCCCTTATTGCTCCTCTATCTGTGTATGTAAGTCTTCCTCCCATTTAGATTGTAAGCTCTATGGGGCAGGGACCTCCAACCTCTTGTGTCAACTGCAACCTAGCACTTAAAGTGATGTATCCATGTGATATTATACTTGTGTTGTTTAATGCACTTTTCCCATCTCTCTATTCTATTTGTATTGCTGAATTGTACAGTGCTGTGTACATTTGTGGCACTTTATAAATAAAATTATGCATACATACTAAAAGAAGTCGTTTTGAAAGCCAGGAATGCCCCTTTAATAAATAAGTCTACAGTGTGTATAAACGTGTATGTGGGTGTAATTATCTGCAGTGTGTATAAAGCACACTGAGTATATACAATTAATAGATATGAAGTATATAAAGGGGTATTCATTAATGGGCAATCTTTCTAGAGGTCTTTTAACCCATAGCAACTAATCAGCTGTTGGCATTCACTGGCATAGGGGAACTAGAATAATGAAAGTGAACGTTTGATTGGTTGCTGTGGGTTCCTAGACATCTGTAAACGATTGCTCCATTGATGAATTCCACTTACTGCCTATAAAGCCTTTTACGGCGCTGCACGCTTCATATGAATGTACCACGCGCATTAAATCGTACAATTGTATCTATCCAACCAGCTGTATCTCACACTGTGCAGAATACCTTGTGTAAAGCCAGTTTTATTTGTACGCATGTTTTTCAGCTCAGAGAACAGGAAATCTTTAATTTAAAGGCTGAAACAATGGTGTGATGTCACATTAATGATGGTATCATTAATTATGGCATCACCATTTCTATAAACTTGCAATGCAAAGAGTCAATTAAACAAACAGTAACACCAAAAAATGAAAAAGCCTCAAATATATTTAGAGTTACTCTTTATTCAACCTGTGCTTCCAGAAATTCTAAACTGTGTCTAAATTCTAAACGGTGTCTATAAAAATTGTTAAATCTGGGAAATTCCTGAATATGTTTTGTCCAAGGCATCATAGATTTGGCTGCAACCAGCAGAGAGTCACACACAAACAAAAATCTGGAATTCATCTTAAAAGATGACATTTTTACAAATACTGCACAATAACTGCCATGCCGATCCTAGTAGAAATATTCTTTTTGAAATGTTACTGTTCCTTTAATACCTATACTCTCTCTCCAACTGTCATTCTTGTCCATTGGGCAAACAAGAACGTTCAGAGTGACAGTACGGGACAGCTGGAGACTAACGGCGGAATTCATTAACGGAGACAAACTTTCCAGTAGTTACTCATAGCAGTCAATCACAATAGAGTGGGCACCAATCACAGAACAGAAGACGGAGCCCTGGTGAAATCATCACTGGGGAGAATTGGGAGGAATGTTGTTACATCGCTTTTTATTAAAAAAACTTAATACTGCATGCAGGGAAATGCATAGTGAGGCCTTGCTCTTAGACATATGAAATTAATTATATTGCTTCAAAATGTTCCCAAGATAAGAAATGGTAACTTAAATGAGAACTAAAATCTTCTAAGAAATCACATTAGCCTACATGCCATCACACAACAAACTCACTGTCTTTCTCTTCCAAGACACCTACTGTACTTGATTATTCCTGCTTCTTCTGCATGCATTAATTCACTAGTACATGGCAGATATTGTAGCATTTCAGCTCCACCCACCTGATGAGAAAGCTGGTGTCCTGGGCACTAGCTTCTACAGAGCATGTGTGAAACCAGTACTCACCAGTATTCACAGTTTAATGAACCATGTGACATTCCCCAGGCAGTCAAACAATAAACCTGGTTATTTGTTGGGATTTATTAGCATATTTTGAAAATCCAACATGGCGGCCGTGAAATACCAGCACCAGCAGTTCCATAAGATTGCACTTCAGCTCAAAGGTACTGATTTTCTGCTTCACAATATAGCAGTTTAGGCTGGCAGTCCCTGTACATTCAGCAGATCCGTTATGGTTAGGGGACATTAGTTCTTCTTTAATGCCCTCATCTCCTTTCTGTTCCCAACAACACTGAAATGAACTGGTATTGACACAGAGCTATTTGGTCAGAGTTGTTATCAGTAGTGAAAAAAATTTAAGATTAGCTGCCCCCTGTGACATCATTTTAACTGCATGACTTCACAATGCTTTATAACCAATAAAATACAATCATCAGGCAGACTGCAATATTATGTATCTGTCTGTGCACACACACACCAGGCAAGCTAATATCCTTTAGACTGGGGTTCATACTAGCTGCTGCTCAGCTGTGCAGGAAAAATAGTCTCCATTGTTTCCTGTGGGATAATCCATACAGGGTATTGTGTTTTGCACCATAGACAATAATGAGCCTAATTAAAAATGCTCAGCTGAAAATTAGTTAGTGTGATCCCAGCCTTAACCATGCTGGAACAGGATAAGATTATTAGCTGCGCTGAAAACTGTAGTTAAAGGATAAGCTGCACTTATATAAGGTAAAAGTCATAAATATTTATTTCAATGCTTTCGTGCCATTGTAGAACTAAAGATAGTTTAAATCCTTGTGCTGTTAAACTGGCAGATCCTTTTCAACATGTTCTCTCCAAGGGGGTTATTGACTAAAGTTTGAATTGTCGCGTAAAGGTGTGAATTCGCCAGTCAAATTCTCACTTTAGTCAATAACCCCTAACAATAGTCTTCCCATTATATGTCACAATGACCTTGCAGTAGGAAGCCAGGGGGAGTTCAGTGTAGGGAATTCCATTCCCTATGAATATATTGCCTTAGAAAAAGCAAAGACAGTCTCAGCTATTCTCTATTTCGTTCATTCTCAGAAACATAAAATGAAATATAAGAAAAGAATTATTTACAGTTCATAGGCACAAGCTTGCATTGTTTGAGCAATAGATTGCCCTGAAACTCTGTAGCTGTTAAAAAATCTTTTGTTTTTTTTAGAGAAAGATGAATCTCTTCTGTTGTCTAGAAAGGCAAAACTAAAAAAAATAGTTTATTGGCAAAATCAAGCCCTTTAATGACACACTCATATTTCTGAAGGTTTTGGGTTGTCATGTGATTAATAATTTTCTTGTTACTATTAATATATATATATATATATATATATATATATATATATATATACATATATATATAATAGACATATATGTATCAATAGTAGTGGCAAATAATACAAAGATGAAATGATCTCTGATTTGGTTAACTGGTTTAACTGAAAGATGCAACATACCATAGTTCAAGTATTCTCTAAAAGTTAAATATGACATCACAGAACCGATAATATTTGTAACGTAGAATAACATTTACCTGCTGTCTTATTTTTTTTTTAACATTTTCTTAAAATGAACTTTATAAAATTTACCAGCATTGAGATTATAAATATTATATGAACAGAATAAAATGACATCTCAATTGTAACAAACGCAAAAAAAAAGTGTATTTTGCAGATACTGCGGAAAAGCACAATAAGCGAATTTATACAATGGGATAAAATAAAAATTATGCACAGAACCAGGACAGAGTACTTTGGTGAGACAGTCGCGATGTTAAAAAAAAAAAAAAAAAAATCGTTATAATAAATAAATAAATACAAACAAAAGCTGATGTTTTTTAAAATACAATGACCAACATGCATTAGGGGACTGTACGTTTCCTTTTAACCCTTATGGAAAACCATGATTAAAAACACTTAGCCAAGTCCTTATTGTCCTCATCATGGCGGTACTGTGAAAATGCGTAATTGGGATCATATGCAAAAGCTGAGATTTAGCACCAGAAAGAAGAACGCGTTGAACACATCCAAGCTCTTAGTTATTCCTCTTGCAGCAAAAGAGGTTGGCTAGTATAAACTAAACCGTGTTATTCTAACTCAAACCCGGCAGGGTGGGTGAACAAGGGGCTTGTAGTCTCATTTTGCGAGACCACAGAGATTATACTTTGGTATGCTGCAGGCACAAGTATGTTAGTGAAGGCAAAGGCATCTTATAAAGATTCACAATACCAAACAGTGTTTGAAGGTTATTCAACGCTGATTTTTAATATAGATGTTTTTATGGTATTTAGAATGTAATTGGCCAGCGATCACTGCACAGACAGGTAAAGCAGTGGAAATCACCCACCCTTTTAGCAAGTGAAAAACTTACAGCAGTGTATAATTCTATTATATTGGGGGGTTGCGAGGCGGGACTATAACAGACCACACCTGAACTAAATCTAAAAACAAACTTGCTTGTGGCGCCAAAATGTTGCAGTGAGGAGGCCTTCAAAAGCACCACGATAAATAGCAAATCCAGAAATGATTCACTTGGGGAAATAGATATGGGAAGGATAGGTATTTTAAAAATATATTTCACTGTAGTAATCTCCTCTTGATCCTGAGAAACAGCCTTTTCCCCTTAGAGAACAGATATTTGCATCAAAAACTGGAACTGTGTGCAGGAAGGGTGGCAGCGATGTCCAGCTGCATTTTGACTGAAGGAAATGTAAGCCAATACAAATTAGACTGCTAACACAGATTGCTAGACTTCACTCAATTCAATTACTGAAAGCACGGATAAGTATGAGGCAATCCTAATGGCTACAGAGGTAAACGAAGAATACAGAGCGATGTGTGATTGTACGTAAGCAGGAACAGTCTGTGACTCTGTCCTGTAAAATGGTTTTCCCATTGTGAATAATTCATTGTCAAAATTACAGAATTTCTCTCTCTTTTTAAATATGATTCTATCCTCAAAGGAATACATGATCTTTATATATATACATAGGCAATGTACTATTTAGATTAAACTCTGCTTTGTAGTAAAATACGCTATTGATGACACGGGAAGAGTCACAAGAGATGCGGAGGCTAACATTCATTGGGGGGAGGGGTCACACATCTGACAGGTGCTCCCAAGTGAGGAAAGGCGACACAGTGCTGATCCTCAACCAGTCTAACAATCCTTTTATGGGAGTGGCGGATATGCATTCCCTGCACAAAAGTCATCTTGATGTTGCTTTTATATGGAACAAGTAATCTATAGCGAATAAACCACATGTACACCACGTAAAAAGCAATCACCGCTACCATCTACTGCTTCTCCGCCAACAATCTGCCTTTGGACTAGTCTGAGGCAATGTGGTACTGATGGCATTAGACAAAATATTCTATCTCTGTAGCTTCAGAGCAGTCCCGATTGGCTGAAGTCTAGGAAGATTCTGGTGACCTCAAGGTGAGCGAGAAGTGGGAAGGTCTGAGCATGTTCATGCATCCCAACTCACGTGATCCGAACTCTCTAATGAGCTGCTCTTGGTCTTGTGAGGGGACGCAGGGCTTGGGGGGCTGCTGAGGTTGGAGCTGTTGGAAGCTGTAGAATGCCGCGGGGAGTCAGAGTCCTGCCAATGGAAAGTGAAATTCAGGTCAGGTAGGCAGCAGATTCATTTGCAGACATTACAGAGAAATAAATATTTACACTTCTCTCCTATTTGTATCCTATATCAGTACCTCCAACAGATGTCTCTACTTATCTTATCGACTGGACCCACCTATTTGTATTTATTAATATTAGAAGGATGGATTTATTGCTTGCCTTCGGAGATGGAATTAGATGTGGTAAATTTGCATATGTTCCTCAAGGGAAAAGAACCCCTTACAACTGTACAGCTAACAAAGAAGCAAAATGATATTTATAGGTTTGGTTTTTATTAAAACATTCTTAACTTTTTAGAAATACATCATTTTCAACATTTATTTTTTGTTAATGAACAGGATTACAATTTTTGTCTGACTTTACTGGCCAACTGCCCACTGCAGCTTACAATCTCCTTGCAGGAATTTTGTTCGCAGGCAATATATTGCATTAAATCACAGGCAAGAAAGATCAAAGTGGCTGTGCGCAGTGCTCCATTCAATGAAATGTAATGAACTAGTTATTTTTATTTCCAAGTTAATATAATGCCTAATTCAAAAACATCACACGGAGTTACTCTGAGGCCGTTTCACTTCCTGAAAACACAGGACTGATGTCCCTGAATGATTAGATTCATACCTCTCGCTCAAAGTCTCTGGCTGGCGCATTGCTTCCTTGATCAAGTCCACCAGAAGACAGAGATCCATCAGATGGAGAAGTCATCTGCTGCCGTTTTGTCCCATAACTTCCCCCAGAGAAGTCTCTCCGTAAAGCACTGCCATTCTGAGACGACCCTAAGGATTAGATCCATGAAAGACTTTCTTTATAAGGTCATGTCCTTATGCTCTAATTAGTTTGCAAAGAAGTTGCCGGTGTGCATCTATACTCCAGAGAAGATTGGCCCATTCCATTGATGGAACACTGCATTTCAATAAAAGCTGATGGAAACACAAATGGATTTAATTGTTAGAACATTCTCAGAATGTTAGAGAAACTCTGAGATTTCTCTAGCAATTAAATCCATAAACTTATTAAGAATAGGATCCTTAAAACAACCAAGAAAATATTTTCTTTTACTGTTATGATAACATTTATATGCATTACCTTATGCAATAGACTGTTATTAGGCATGATCATGCAAAGATAATTTTTGTGACATGTGTACCTTTAACATCATTCTTCCCTGTCACATTTACACATAGACTACTCAAACAATGCAGATTACCCATTATATATTAATAATATCTAATACAGAGTTCCCATCATGCTTGCAATAAAACTGCAGAATTCCCAACAGCCCTATACTCACTTTCAGTCTACTCTACATATGCCCAGACATAGGATGGTATGTCTATCAGACCTAGAGACCCTTTATGGTGTTACAGATTTTGTAATGTGACGTGGACCGCAAGTGAACATTGCTATTCACAAACCTATATAATGTTTGGAGTACAATTTCTAACCTTCAAGAAATTCCTAATTCTAGGTCAAAACCTGAACCCATCTCAGACCTGAAGGCCATCTTGATTATATTTAGGAATAAACCCAAATTGTCATAATTCGTGGTGGGACTATTTTATCCAAAACTGTGTTCATTAACATTAACTGAGAAGTAAAACCTTTGCCACATCAGAAATCTAGGAAGAGGGTAGGCTGGAATGTTGAGAGTTGAAGTTCAACAAGTGGTTCCGGGTCACCTATTTCATGCCCATGAATTGGAAGAATGCCACTTACTGGCAGCTAGGCAACTGCTGGCACTCATAGACCGCCCGGGTTCCATGCGTGACTTTGTGATTGACGGAATACTGACCGAGCCACTGAACATCGTCCGACTGTCTTGCTGCCGGAGGTTCTGCAATAAAAACAGGGTCACCAAGTTAGGATCAGTTTATAAAACTCTAAAATGGATCATGGTTAACATGGAGGCAGCTGGCGAAATATGAGTGATGGATGATCCTTGCCGCCTTAAAAAAGCACAACAGAAAAATGTTAAAAACACACGTAGTAATGGCAGTCCCACGCTATCAATGCAATGACCAAAGCAAAGCCAAGATGCTGGTAATGCCAGACTTGGGCACACAAGCAATCAGCTAATGGGCATGTCTAATGTATACAAGCATTTCTGGTCTACAATAAACAAGGAGGTCTACTCTATTGCTCACTCGCTAATTTTACTAAACTCACAGAGAAGCTTAAATACACAACTCACATGTATAAAAGCTTTCTGTAGCACGCACATACATTTCTTTACAAGTATCTGCAGAACCTGTGATATTTTAAATCCATGTGATGTTTTTAGCCCTACTATAGGAGGCAGGATCAACTTTGTGTTTTGTATAACATAATTATTCTTAGAAAATATCTAATTTGACTGGACATCCCTTAATATGAAGGCTTAAAGTATAACATATTTTATGACCTGGACATCTCTAGTCAAGCCTTTCAAAGAGGAACCTGATTGGTAGGATCAGAGACCATGGTGACTAGCAAATGGCTAGACTGAGGAGAAGTAGGAGTCCATATAAAAATAACTATATTAAGTAGATTTCAAACTTTTTTTTAGTTTGCTAAGGTCAGTGACCATAGTAACCACATATAATTTTAAATGCATCTACTGGTGTTAAGGTGAAAATGTATATGGGGTAATATAAGTGCAGTCGCTTGATATATTATGATCTGCAGAAACTCAACGAAGGCGGTCTGCATAGCTAAACATATGACTTATATTAACACCGTCTTAAAGTTCATTTTAAGGTGACCCTCTCTCTTTAACGGGGTTGTCCACCCAGTATGCTGTAGATAGTGGCATTCAAAGACATTTTGCAGTTGATCCTTTTTTGTTTGTGAAATATTTTACTTTGCTTCGTCTTCATGGTTTGTGTTAATTCATCTTTTCGGTTGCCCTGGTTTGAGGCTTGATTTTCCCCCCCCTTTACAATGACATTTCATTACTTATCTTTCCGTACAGGCTAAGTGCTGTTGTTCTTCCAGTCTGTATCTAACTCAGTGGCTGGTTGCTAGGTTAATAGGCTTTAGCAACCAGATCATCATTTTGATGCGAACATAACAAAAATGAAATAAGTTTTGAAATAAAAATGAAGACCAGTAGATACAATACTACTATCCACAACATACTAAAAATGAATTCTACGATGGACAACACCTACAGGCTCAGCTTACATCTAATAATTTCTAGGGTTTTCTACATTTTAAAATAGTTGTAAAAGGGAACTACAGTTAAAATGCATTCTGCTCCAATATGAGAGGTCATTTTCTAATATTTAGAAAGGTTGAAGATGGAGGCAGCGAAAGAATGAAGGAAGTGGTCAGTAAGTTCCCCCCTCCCTCAACCATTAAGATTCACCCCTACCCTTTAAGGAAGATAAAACAAAATCAATATGCAAAAATAATTCATAATAAGTAATAAAAAAAGCAATCAATTTAACAGCTGTAGGTCTGATTCAGGTTCATGCTTATTGCAGGCAGCAGGGGATATTCACTAATTGAAATATCACATCTATCTGGAAGCTTTGTTTGCCCATATCTCATCGCCTACAATTCTGGACCTGAATTCTTACGTTATGCAGCTTCAAACCACTTTCCATTTTCCTGACATCCATAAAAACAGTCAGAAGGAATTTTCTTTTATTTCACAATAGGATGCGTCATTTGTAATTCCATTTGCAATAAAATCTGCAATTAATTGAATCTTTAAAAGGTGTGCACTTCATTGGTTAAAATGCAGTACTGGTTTATGTGGATGGTACCCAAGTATGTAGATGGTACTAGTGTGTGTGACTCCTGGTAGCTTGGATATGAATGAATGCCCTGGTTGCAGCCTAGTATAGTGAGAAAGGAATGGAAAATGGTGGAGCAGGCAGGGGCGGGAGGTGACAAAGTATCACAAATACAAAAAAGCGATGAAGCAAAATGCAATCAGGCACACTACAACCCAGGTAAGTGAAGCTGTGCGTACCCTCTGGGAGCCAGGGGTAGCGCTCAGAGATGGGGAGGAAGAGGAGGAGGAGGCAAGGTTTACGGAATCAGAAGAGAGGAAATTTTCAGCTGAATTTACAGTCATGTGATAGACGTGCTCAAAGTTGCTCGGTGTGGAGATCAGGCTGGACTGATGGCGAAGGGGAGATGGGTAAGGGGATCGAGGCTAAGGAAGGAAATAAGGAAGAACAGAGAATCAAAAGGTTTGTGGTTATGTTATTCACTGAGCAGCAACCAAGGGAATGGGAAGTGCAGAACACTATTGTCCTAAGTCCTGAATCAAGTCCCGTTACTGCTTACAGAATCCAAATATATCAAAACTAATGGCAATTTAATTTATGTTTAAAGCATCATCTTCCTCTGAGTTTCTATAAAACAGACAGTAAAGTACACTACAATGGACATAGCTTACATACACTAGTCAGCAAAAGTTTGCATTCACTAAAATTCTTTTTTCTTTGAAATAATTGTTTTATCGAAGCTCCCATTCATCAGACCATCTCCCATTTGTAGCAGTTAAAGGCTACAGTGCAAGGCGTGCGACATTACAGCCAATCTGGAAGATTATCAAGGTAAATTACAGCTCATAAGCACAGTAGTTCTTCCCAGAAATGTGACTGGCTTGTAGGATCATTTTTATCCCTGACCTTTAAGGTGAAGCTCATCCCACAAGAGTTTGACATGGTTGAGATCTGCCAATTGAGCAGAGCAGGGAAAAGACTTTTTTCAGAAGATAGTTTTTGCATAGATTAGGAGTTTGCGTTGGATTGATGTCCTGATACATGATGAAATCTGCACAGATCATAGAAGATAACATGCTATAGTGATAAAGTGGTAACCTTTCTTGTTTCTTATTCTTTTCATTTTGTGTAAACGTTAGTAGCACCCACGCTGGCCCAGATCAATTGCTTTCCACCGCCATGTTTCAAAGAGGTCATCAAACCTTTTATTTTGTCTATGTTGCACTTATGTTCTTCTCTTTGTTCTAAACACCATAAACTTAGACTCTTCCATCTACGTTTGTATAATATTCTACACAACCCCAATATGTGTCCCCCCCCCATTTTAGTATTTTGTGCTTGCTAGGCTCAAGCTGGTGGTTGTCTTCCAACTCTCACCTTAAAGCCAGTATCCCAGAATAATCTTTTTTTTATAGTTTCACATGGTAATAATATTTGGTTTGTAAAGAAGATGTCAACTCGGGGCCTACACAGAATCTGTTCCTCAAATAGCAGGGTCTGGTGCACTTATCTTCTGAATCGGGGCCCTTCTGCTTCTTTCTCTGTCCAGTGTGCCCTCTCCTATCCTACAGATAATACTTGTTTCACTACAGTGGAATAAACAAAGGCTGGGAAATATTTCAATAATTTCTTGTAATATCTGCTTTACTATGACTAAAAGAATGGTTAAGAACCCTAAAGGAATGAAGAATGTGTGATCCTGCTTTTATTTTTAACATAATTTTACTATGTAATCCCTCAACAAGGTCAATTATAAATATATTGAAGAGAAGAGGGCCCAAAACTGACCCCTGGGGTACCCCACTATTAACAGTAACCCAGTGTGAGTATGTAACATTTATAACCACCCTCTGTTTCCTACTACTAAGCCAGTTACTAGCCCACTTACACACATTTTCCCCCAGTCCAAGCATCCTCATTTTATGTACCAGCCTTTTATGTGGCACAGTATCAAATGCTTTGGAAAAATCAAGGTATATTCCCCCCGGTCCAGTCTATAACTGACCTCCTCATAGAAGATAATTAGATTTGTTTGGCAGGATCGATCCCCCATAAACCCATGTTGATATGGAGCTATATTTGGTATTGAGATACTCGAGGATAGTGTCTCTTAGAAAGCCTTCAAACAGTTTACCCACAATAGAAGTTAGACTTACAGGTCTATAGTTTTCAGGCTCACACTTTGACCCCTTTTTGAATATAGGGACAACATTTGCAACAAGGCAGTCCTTTGGAAAAGTCCCTGTCATCATAGAGTCCCTAAATATTAAATATAATGGTCTGTCTATGACCCTATTTAATTCCCTTAATACCCTAGGGTGTATATTACCTAGACCCAGTGATTTATCTATTTTAATCATAGTAAGATGGTGTTGCACTTCATTCTGAATTAGACAGGCAACATATAAAGGAGTATTTACTTTATCTCTCTTCATTTCCCCTGACATTTCATTTTCCTCAGTGAACACAGTGGAGAAAAACCTGCTTAATAAATTTGCTTTCTCCTCATCTCCCTCTACAATAACCCCCTTGTTATTTTTTAAGGGACCAATGCTTTCTGTGTTAACCTTTTTTATTATTTATGTAATTAAAGAACATTTTTGTGTTTGTTTTACTCTATTTGGCAGGGAGAATTTCTGTCTGCAACTTAGCTGCTTCAATTTGTTCTTTTTTACATAATTAAGATTTAATTTCTAGTTGTCACACCCCCCACCCGCACCTTTGTTATTCTGTCAGCTCTATTACATAATATTAGGTCTAGTGGCGCCCCATTCATCCTTCTTGTTGGTTCCTGCACCAGTTGGGAAAGATAATTATCTTTAGCTGTTGACAAAAACCTGTTTCCTTTATTGGATCTACAGGTTTCAGTTTCCCAATTTATATCTGGGTTGTTGAAGTCCCCCATTATTACTTCCTCATTTATTTGCCCTGGTAGTAAATCTTCTATGGATCCTATTATATTTGACAATCCCCCATCATTATTTTATTACTGTTTTTCCCTCCATGTAATTCTACCCATAAAGATTCCTAATTGACTTACTAAACAAAATAATGGGTTTCAGGTGTAATAACAATTGAAAAGATTTATCCAAAAAATAAATAGCATTTAAATGAGTAATTAAGAACAAGATAAGACAGTCTGTTGTTCCTAAATTATGTTTTAAGCAATTTCAAACTTTTGCGTGCTAGTGTATATTTTCAATTATATATAAATGTCATCTGGTATACTGACTACCTGCAACAGAGCTATTCTCAAACAGTGCCTCTAGTGTCCATAAAGGGCTTTCACTCTTCTACAGAAGCCCTACAGCGGTGGTTCTCAGCCTTACTGTGCCGCGACCCTTTATCTGTGACCGTAATCATTTTAAAGTTGTGACCGCAACAATATTCACATAATCATATGGGAACATTGTCGTGGTCGCAACTTTACTATAGAAATATTTTCACGAGTTTACTATAGAAAATATTGTCACAGCCACAACTTTAAAATTGTATCACAAATCCTCAACAATCCTGAGGGGTGTTAGGCGGGTGTTAGGTGACCCCTGGCAAATTATTATTTGACCCCCAGGTTGAGAACCACTGCCCTACAGAGAGTTAATAAATGACTCGAGTAAAGTTACAATACCCACAATTGCACTGAGAAGAAATTCAACTAGATTAACATTTTTCATGTGAACTAAAATGTAAATCCTATTAATAAACTGAACTGATTATTCTCCCACCTAAACCTGGTCCTGCTCCCTCCTTTTCCATCTTGGTTAATTATATCATCAATAACCCTGTTACTTCTGCACTCTTTCTTAGGGCGACTTTGGATTCTGCTCTTTCCTTCTCCAATCACATTGCTAACACTGCTAAAAACTGTCGTTTTTCCTTTGTAACATTTCCAAGATACGTCTGTTTCTCTCTCCGGCCACTGCTAACACCCTTGTGCATGCCCTTGTCTTATCCCGCTTGGACTACTGTAATGCCATTCTAACCGGCCTCCCGGTTTCCCATCTTTCCCCACTTCAATCTACTCTAAATTCTGCTGCTAGAGTAATCTCCCTCTCTTCCCTGAAGTCTCCCTCCCAACTCCTGTCTGCGCCATGGCTCCCAGTTAATAAACATATTATTTACAGTGTCCTTCTTTTGACATTTAAATCACTTCACTGTGCTGCCCCTCCCTACATATCTTCCCTTGTTTGCTTCTATACGCCTAGTCGTCAACTCCGCTCTTCACAAGGCAACCTTCTTCATGAACCCCTCACCAAGACTGCCTGCTCTCGTCCCTTCTCTCTTGCTCCCCTTATCTTTGGAATTCTACCCCGCTACCTCCGCCAAGAGCAATCCATCAATATCTTCAAATCTAAATTAAAATCTTACCTCTTGGAGCACTAACACTGGTTTTCATGTCTATATTAATATTCATGCAATTATTTATTCAAAGATCTATATTATAATTTTCTTATTTAATTGGAACCTATAGCCAAATGAACTGTCACTTTATCCTACTGCACTCTTTACCCTCCTATATGTTTATGTAAGTCTCCTTAGATTGTAAGCTCTATGGGGCAGGGACATCTATCCTCTTGTTTCAATCATGACCTGGCGCTTAGAGTGATGTATTTTCTTGATGATATGCTTGTAATTTACTTCACTTGTTCTTTGTTAAGCACTTTTCCCTTGTCTGTATTATAACTGTATTGTGGGATTGTACAGCGCTGCGTAACCTTGTGGCGCTTTATAAATAAAAATATATATACATACATTAATAAACAGCATATTCTTTAAGATTAAAAAGAAAAACAAAAAATTTAAAAAAAAATATTTTTTTAAATGAATAACAACTATTACGTAATGTGCGAATTCTGAAAGATGTTTTGATCACTTTAGTACCTTTACACGTTAATTAAAACTAACCGGCGGGGTACGTCAGCAGAAAGTTTGTAAGTGTGATTTTGCCTTTCAGTATATACAACACTGCGACCGACTAGCAGGATAACTTAACATACGTAAGAATAAATATAATCAAAGATAATTTTTTGTTTAATAATTAAAGAATTTCTAAAACACAAAGATGTTGAAAAGAAAATGTGTGTAGACAATGTTCCCCATTGGGTATTGTTGTATTTGAACTGCAATAGCCAGATTTCTAGGAATTGCTAATTAGCTAACATTTGTGCTTTTAAACTGACATTTCCCAGCAATTGCAACCTCCAATATTTACACAAAAAGACCACTTGAACCCAGATAGCCCAAATTCTTTTTCTTTTCTCAGATCATACGAGACGCATTGGCTTGTACAGAGTATACCTAAAATCTGAAGACTTTGGTTAATAACAAAACCAGATTACCTCTCACCCTTACCATTGGCAAATCCTTCAGGATTTGGATACCATCTCCGGGCCCCATGTGCGCTATGTGGTTAAAATTTGTTGGGTTGGAAATCAGTTTATTTCTCATTTCGGGATCCCGTAACATTTCCCTGAAAATCAAAAGTGTTCTTTGTGAGAAGAGTTTTTATGCAGTTGACTATAAATGAATTTTATCTTCCTTGGGTCTGCACCTTTGGCCATTTAACCACCACTGACGGTAATGCCAGGTGGTAATGATTTTTTCCAATAATAATGCTTGAAGTTTAAAATATCAGGAGTAACTCCTATTGTCATCCATGGGAAATTGTCTCAATTTGTCTATACAGTATTAATTTTATATTTACATGTAAAGCCTAAAGCTATGGAGGAAGAATTTTAATTGGTCATCCCATACCAAAATGAAACCAATATCGGGTCAGATCAAGTCAAGCAAGCCGGAAGAAAAGACTTGTTATGTAGTTTGTAAGGACAAAAGTAGATCCGGCGACACTAACTACAAGTTAAACAAAATCGACTGTAAGTGGAAAGATTTGCATGAGAATTCATCAGTCGGGGTCTAATAACCCACAGCTAAAGCAGCAGTTAGTATTCACTGGTATAGAGAAACCTCTCATTATTTGCTATGGGTTACTAGACCTCTGAAGACCACTGTCCCAACTGATACATTTCCATGTTGGTTAGACAGTTAATTCCTTTGGGAAGTTATTTTACAAAGTGGATTTCTTGAATGATACTTATTTTGGTTACTGTCTTTGTTGGAAATGCCACAGATTGATTAGCATATTTCCCAGTCTTTACTTTAAAAAGTCAACCTGACTGCCCAGGATCCCCCAAATACACAATCATCTGCCCATGGTCTGAACAAGCAACCCTATGTGAGTGGTGAGCTTTAAGGGGTTCTCTTGTTTCTTCAGGGAAAGATCGGATATGTACGGCACTTCTTAAAAAGTGGAGTTTTCTTATCATCTTTGTGCCAATGACAAGAGGAATATTCACAGAAGTGGTTTAGCAAATTATGTTGGTTCTACAACTCACTATTCACTAATACTAGAAATCTGTGACTAAACAGACACAGTAAGCTTATTGTATCACAAAGATTGACCAATTCCCGCAATTCATAACAATTAGGTCTTTTTGCTCAGTAGTGAAACCTTATACGTCCACTGATTGCTAACTTACGATTGGTTGCTGTGGGTTACTATTCACCAGCCATCTTGTGAATGTATTACCCTAACTATAACTATTCCACAACTGGAAAAGACAAAAAAAAAAATTATAGATTATAGGGTCCTGATAAACTATACAGCACAACTGGTAACAACTTGCTAGTCTCTACACTCTAGAATATTCCAGTAACAAAAACGAATGGCAACTTGATGATAAAACTAGTGGTAGAGTTTATGTCCCAGGGTGCATAGCTTCTTTTGATGGAATCAGGTCTTGGTATAAGGGCAAGCTGATAGGGAAACCAAGCGATGGCCATATGTATTAAGGTTTTGCTAAATGTAGTTCTTTGCACTATTTTTTGATTATTTTCATTTCATTTTTTTTGTGCCAATTTTCACCAACTAAAATTGTAGCGAAATAGCACAGTTTTGCCCGCTGTCCGGTGATTTTGGTCAAGTAAAAAAAAACAAACAAACAAACCTTTTCACCCACCTTGATAAATATAACTCCCCACCCAAGTATAGGAAACATTAGGAAAGCTTTGCTAACACTGAAATGCATGGCTTCAATAACATGGGGAAATTATGCCAACACTGTCCATCCATTCACTGAGCCTTGTGCTTCTGCAGTCCATGTGACTAACTAGACATGGTGGCACATGTCGAAGGCACTTTAACATCAGTCGGCAATGCATGGTAATGTTGGATGAAATCACATGCCGTTTCTGCAGATGAGTGGTATTTAAACTGAATTACATGCCAAGTGGCTCATGAATTTATGGGGTGCCAGTTTAGCGGGGCTGCTTTGTGAAACTCGCACCTTGTGTTTGCAACACACCTCCTTTGTTGCATCCTCTCCTCCTCAGGCACACGGAATGAATAGCGCCGCTTGTTGTTCATGTTTCGGACCATCTGCTTCCGGCTATTGTCCGACGTCTCAGGAACAACCAGCTCATCCCCTTCTATAAAATATTTCAGCATAATGATACGATAATGTCAAAAAGGTCCAAATCAGTGAAGCAACACTACTCTGTCTAGTAAAGGTCCAAATCAGTGAAGTAACACTACTCTGTCTAGTAAAGGTCAAAATCAATGGAGCAACACTACTTTGCCTAGTAAAAGTCCATATCAGTGAAGCAACACTACTTAAGGTCCAAATCAGTGGAGCAACACTACTCTGCCTAGCAAAGGTCCAAATCAGAAAAGCAACACTACTCTGCCTAGCAAAGGTCCAAATCAGTAAAGCAACACTACTCTGCCTAGCAAAGGTCCAAATCAGTAAAGCAACACTACTCTGCCTAGCAAAGGTCCAAATCAGTAAAGCAACACTACTCTGCCTAGTAAAGGTCCAAATCAGTAGAGCAACACTACTCTGCCTAGTAAAGGTCCAAATCAGTGGAGCAACACTACTCTGTCTAGTAAAGGTCCAAATCAGTGGAGCAACACTACTCTGTCTAGTAAAGATCCAAATCAGTGGAGCAACAC
>WMED01007314.1:0-17738 GCA_019650415.1 Pipa parva
TAAAGCTGGAGTCGGAACATTTCTACCGACTCCGACTCTGACTCCAACCAAAACTAACTCTGACTCCAACTCCACAGCCCTGCCGTTCACAGCCACTGAACGGCTGTGATCAAGGCCCAAGAGGGGGCCGGCACGTGAGCTGTATACCTTTTACATTCATATATGTTTTTAACCATGAATAAATTTTTGTTTGTTTTAACTAATTTCTAGACCAAGGAGTGCGTGCCAACTTTTTTGCTTTTATATATAATATAAAAAACTCCTTTATGCTGAGCCAATTGCTGACACAAATAGTTAAACAAAGGTTTAGGGTAAAAATAATACTTGCCGTTTGCTTCCCTTAATTAGTTTTCCTGAGCGCTGACATTTTATACAATGTGAATGTCTAGATCAAACAAACAATATCTTGCTCCAAAATCACATATGATATCACCTAAAAGCATATTCAGGAATTCAGTAGAGGCAAGAAAATATGATACCCAACAAAGATTGATAGTAAGCAACAAATCTTCTGGATGTACCTCAAAGTAAAGAATGGGACCAGATTTAACACTGAGCAGTCACTTGACAACTCCAAAGTATCAAGACAGAGGGAAAGGATTATATTCAGATACAAAAATGCCATTTTGTAAAACTTTAAATATGCACCTTTTTCTGAATCAATGACCATAATCACTTACAGTATTCATATTTTCCACATCCATAAATACAAGCATATTGCTTCCTTCACTTTCTTCATCCTCAAGTGCATTGCTTCTGAAAACTGACGCTCGAACATTCAGGGACTTACTGGTGCAAATAACAGCCGTGTGACGCAGAACCCGATGTCTAAAATTTAGAAAATCAAACTGCATAACGCACATATTTAACAGAAAAGCCTCCAAAAAAACAAAATAATCACATAACATTTATAGAACAGATTTTAACAATTTAATTGACAAAAGCAGCAATACTTTGTTATTAAATTAAGAGAATTGAAAAAAAAAAAAAAAACTTGGTCCAAATAAAAAGGCATAGTACTTTACACATTATTCTACAGACAAATGCTATTCCAAACATTCATGTCTGCAACCCCTAAGCCCTATAAAATGCTAGCGCTCTACAGATCTGCCTTCTTCTGTAGGTTTCTGCTCAACAACCATTATATGCTAATAAAGAGAGTAATGTATTGCCTTACACAGAACGGTACTATTAACATACAACAGCTGTTTGGTCAGGAAATGAATGTAAGTAATGGATGTTTGCAGCAGTTCTAGGAGTAAAATGCAGATACAGTTTCTGCTCTGTTTGCCCAATATCTAAATATTCAGCTCTCAGCAATGCTGGGTATGCCAACTTTTTACCTCACTAGTCATGGCATGTCACGTCATATATATTAAACAGTCAATTTTCATTGCTGAAAGTAACTGAACATTTACTCAGGTACTATACATGCATTCTATCTTGCTTTTATAATTAATTTATTACAAGAATAAAATCACATACCGCATTTGTGAGTGTTTTCCTGTGCTTTCATAGTAAAACAAAAAGTTTATTTCATGAACACCTTCTTCATCAGGTCCTCTTAACCACAATGGTAGTTGAACAGCTGCTCCAGGGGCAAGGACAGAGTCTGTGAGGGGGATATCAATAACCTCTAACTGGTTTCCACCACCCGCCAAGAAATCTGCTGGAGTAACAGAAGACGTCAAGACTGAACACCTAGAGGTAGAATCTGTAACAACAGTCTTATAAGCACTACAGTTCATAGAAGCTGTTGGACTTAATGGTGTCAGTGCTGCTGTATTGCTGCCGAATGTGAAAAATTCTGGTCTTTTGGAAACAACCCTTAGTCCAGTAAGTGGGCACTTGCTCACATTAACAAATTCAACATGTGCTTTTCGAATTTCTCCACAGAGCAGTCCAGTAGGAAAGTTTATGAAGAACACCTGGGGAAAAAAATGTTGGATTTATTTTTTGTTTGTTTAACTGGTCACAAAGTAAATAGACTATAAGGAAGTTCTTTAAAGGAGAACTAAAGCAAAAAAAAAAAAATTATTAAAATACTTACCTTATACAGAGCCGACTGATTACAGTCGTAGCATGAGCTGTGCTGTAATTATCTGGTACCTGATGCTTCTTTCACAGCACGCAGGCTGACTGAGAAGCCAGCGCGGAACTCCTCCCACCTTGTTTCACCCCAGGTGAAAAATGGCTTAAACATCATCACGTTCATTGCGGAGACCAATGAGAATGCTCCCTGCAATAAGTGTGATGATGTATGAGGCCCATGAATGAAGAAGAAGGAGCTGCGCACTGGCTTCCAGTCAGCCTGTGCACTGTGAAGGAAGCATCGGGTGCCGGCTAATTAAAGCAAAGCTCATGCTGTAACTGTAATCTATCAGCTCTGTATAAGGTAAGTATTTTAATCATTCTTTTTAAATTTTTTGCTTTAGGTCTACTTTAATGTCATCTGTTTGGTATATTCGATGTAATAGCAATCTTATTAACTAATCAAAGGACCATATTAAAATCATTTATGCACAATGACCAATGCTCACAATTATTTGAAGATCATTAGTTAAAAAATAATACCTCTAGTAAAGGCATGTGTGGTAGAATTATGGGATCCAGGCGACGATCAGGTCCATACTGAATTGACGTTTTCTCCTCCTTTGTGCCATTTAGTCGAGGACCTTGTATTTCTAATTCCTGACGTCCCCTGACTGACATTCCATTTGATATAAATTTGCCTGAAATAGATTAGAAGCATGCTGTTAATATTACATCACTGTCCTGAAGTGATAAAACAAGGAAGTTAAAAATATACTTATGTAATTTACAATGCCTTTTGTTCTCGCTGGAACTGCTGACTTTACTGGAGCAGAAAAATAGGTCATACAGTTGTACAGAGTTGGCACATATACCAGCTATTAAATGTTAAATGAAAGATATACTGCTGTTTCCTAATTCTTGCAAAACAAATTACTGCTTATAAATGTTAACATTTATGAAGTCGAAGTGTTTATTGCCAAAGAATTCTAGTTCAAGACAACAGCACTCTTAATATACACATGTAGCCTGTACGGTTACATTAACAGCATTTTACTATTATTCTCATTCTGTACAACAACAAATCTTGCTAGCCTTCATTTGGCTTCTCTCTCCTACCTTCTGTATACTTTCTTTTTTTAATACTTGTTTAGTTTTATTTCTTAGTGACAGCAACTAATTAAACATATTTAAAAGAGCAAGTTTAGCATAGGGCCAAGCTACCAACAAACTGTAAAAAGAGAATAGTTTGTCTTCTGGCCCACAGGATTGAGGTTATGTCAGGACAGCAAAATTCTAAAAAGGTTACAATTTGTGAATGTGACATAAGATTTACTATTATGTATTACCGGTACATCCAGGAAAGCTACTGATAGGTGCTACTCCATCCATGTTGTTGGTACTCTGAACAGTGCTAAGATTATAGACAACTCCAAGGATATGCAATTCTCCAGTTTGATAAGGAAATAGCTTTAATCTTGCCTATTAAAGTGGAAAAGAAATTAACCGTAAAGAAAGGTTTATATATTCACAGTTATTTTATTTATTCACATGTATTTGTTCTCAAAATGAAGAATTGGCAAAAATAAACCAAAAAAAACAAAACAAAATGTGAATATCTCCAGATTACTTATTTAGAACCAAGCAATTTAACTCTGCTGTTATGTAGCATGCTGCTTGCTTTCTAGCAACCATTGCCAGATATATCTCAGCCACAAACTAGGGATGGCTTAATGGACACTTGATATTGTCCACAGTTCAAATTCTGTCTTTGGTGCGAGCTCCGTAAGAAAGAGTGCACAAAAATCAGAGTCAAAAATTCAACTGTGAAAACAGTTGTTGCTGAATTAAAGAACTAAAGCAAAAAATGAAAGCAGTGTTAAAATACATTCCTTATACAGAGCTGATTCATTACAGTCACAGCATGAGCTGTGCTGTAATTAGCCGGCACACAATGATTCTTCATAGCGCTGGCTGACTGAGAAGCCAGCACCACAGCTCCTCCCGACTTGCTTCACCGTTGGTGAAAAATGCCTTAAACATCATGTTCATTGCGGGGGCCAATGAGAACGCTCCCAGCAATCAGCATGATGATGAATGAGGTCAGTGAAGCAAGTAAAGAGGAGCTTCAGCACTGGCTTTTCAGTCAGCCTGCGTGCTGTGAAGGAAGCATTGGGTGTCAGCTAATTACAGCACAGCCCATGCTGTGACTGTAATTAATCAGCTCTATAAAAGATTAAGTATTTTAACACTGCTTTTTTATTTTTTTGCTTTAGTTCTCCTTTAAGCCTAAAAAGTACATATATATGGAAATCCACCAAGCCAGCTACAGTAAACTATTTCCTTCGATGGAGGAGGTTTTGAATGTTAGAATTTGCACATTAAAGCAGCTATTCATCAAAATGAAAAATTGTTGTGTAAATGTATAAATTAGTGTCAGTTTATGTTTCCAAACGGTTGACCAAAAATTGTTACTCCTTGTGGTGCGGCAAGTATACACTGAACACATATTTACAATACACTTCTCATCTATTCATCTCAGAATATGATAACACTTCAAGTATTTAATAGCGCGTGAATTGATCATGGCATAGTGGTGTGAATACACTACTTAGAACCTCTCCTCAACAGAACACTAGTCACCATGTACCTCTCCCACCCAGCCTCCCCCCTCCCTCCTTGGCCCTACATTCTCCACTCCATCCATTCCATGCATCTTTTCTATTAGCAACTTTTTGTACATATTATATTATATATTTACTATTTATTTAAATTATTACTATTCTATTTATTGTTCACTGCTACTGCCATTGTGTTTATCATACCACTCTACATATCCATATTGTTTTTTTATTAATCCACTGCTATTGTCACTGCTATTGTGATTTTCATTGCCACTTTATTACTGATATTGTTATTCTTTATCTCAGACGCATCTGTAATTTCACTGATACTTATGTTCTTGTACTATCCAGTGACAAATAATCTAATCTAATCTAGATTTTGAAAGTGAAAAAAATAGTGAATTGGGATTTACTACAGAGTTTCAGTTTGGTGCAAGTTTACATTTCACTGAAAATCCATAGAATATATGGAAATAAAGTTACAAAATAAGATAGGAATTGAAAGGGGTGTAAAAAACACTTGTATTTCAGGCAATAAGTCTACTGTGACAATACTGTTAACCAAAACAGAACAAATTGGTAAACTAGCTATTTTTATAATTATCCATGCTAGTATGTTGTCATTGATATTGAAAAAGATAGTTATGGTGACACTGTCTCCTTCAAACAAATCCGTGTAAACTCATAGCTACAATATAACTACTTTTGTACAATTCTCAACATCATGCAACTGCTCCCTTTGCTTGACAATGCATTGAATGCAATTCACAAAATTATCGCAGTAGGATTATACTGTTAATGAATAAGCAAAACTGTATTTGCACCAGTATTGGCGAATTGATGTGGAGTGCCACTTCATCTTGAAAATTCACTCTTTGAGGAATAAACCACATGGCAATAAATTGCCAATAACTGGACCAACCCTGCAATTATGGCAATCACCACAACACTGACATATAGATCCAATGATCCTCATTGCAAACAATGTTCCCTCTAAGCTGTGCGCGTGTGTGCGCGCACATGACCAGTCAAACCAGCGCACACAGATTAAAATGGTGCGCACAAAAAATTTGTATTTAAAATTGTATTTAAATATATATGTATTGCACAATTATTTACTTAGGCTTATAATTTTGCACATATGAAATTTCTTGCGCACACAGCCTTTACAAAATTAGAGGGAACATTGATTGCAAAACCATGAAATAACGGCTTGCAAACTCCAAGGGTAAAACATAAACTTCCTACTATGCAGGACTATTGGTCTCACAGTTTTGCTCATGGTTTTTATTGACTTAAGCTTTTAAAACCTTGCTACCTATTCAGTACAAGCCACAGAAACTGGTGATGCTAGGATCATATAACCAGATTCAAATCTCTTCACTAGTGTAGTGTAAAATAATTCATACTATTTTACATTTTATTTAATATGACATTGTTTCTTAAGCTTATGTTACATAATTATGTTGTATGCATAATGTGCCATCACAATGTATAAAAGACACACCTTTCACCTTTTATTATATGATTATTTTGCCACAACCAAAGATAAAATATGACTGTTTTTTTCTATCCTGTTATCAATCAAGTATAAATTTATAGAAAATGCAAACACCATTACTTTTATATCTGTAATAATGGTTAAATGATTTACAAATGTAATAATTACTGCTTACAATTTTTGTTTCTTCATTGTTAATGAAAAACTCTGTTATTTCTTCTGTCCCAATTATGTCATTGCCACTTTTCCCCTAAAGAAAAATATACCGAGTTTAGCACAAAACAAAAGAGCAACAAAGAAACCCCTCAACATAAATATAGAATACAAACATATCAATAAACTTAAAGAGAAAATGTGTGTTAAATGGACAACAAATAAATTGTGGTATTTTTAAGACTGTTACCACATATATTTTAGTAGACCACAAGAGAAGAAAAAAAAAACCCATAATGAAGTGTAGTATTTGGCTTTGAAGAGTAATTTACTTTAATGACTATTAACATTAGAGAAAGAAAACTGTTATTTGTACTGGAAATACAGTTACTCATATGAAATACATTACAAGCTATATACATCAACATGTATTATGGAAATATCCATAGAAAACAATTGAACTAGGCAGGGGCGTTGTTACTAATCAGATTAAAGATGGCTACAACCACAAGGAAGAAAATCTAAATAATACAGTGTTTGTAAGATAACATTTTTTTTACCAGTACTGTATAGGCATAACTTCCATCTCAATAAAACTAGAATTATTTACATTGTGTTTTATATCATGATCTTTTAAGTACGGTAATCTCCTTGCCTAAGTCCCAAATCCTATCTGAAATAAGAGTATAAAACAAAACAAAAGCAGAACTTAAATGTATTATCTTTTAATAATTTTCAGGCAACTGGATATGGCAAGCACTAAAAACTGTAGAGCATTACTGTGGAAGTTGAAACATGCAATTTAATTAAAAAAAAACACTGGGAAATCAAGTGACATCCCTTATATTTAAGCTACTTCTTGTACATAGTGCTTAACAAACAATACCTTTAGAAATCTTAGTTAAAATAAAACATAATTGTAAGAACCTTTGTGATCAGATCCCTGTCATTGCTTACTGCTTCTTTCACATCTCCATGATCTTTTTCACCAAAGTCTTTTGGTTGAAATTTCCAAAGCAATGACAAATCTGTCAGCAAAAGTGGAACCTTCAGTGGATTCTTGAAAGATACCTCTACTGTAATCGGCTCTGTTAAAATGAAATCAAGAAAAATGCAATCAACATTAAAAGAAACACATACTGGATCTCATCAAGGATTATTTACATTTTCTACCTGTTTAAGGTGAAATACATGATTGTAAACAGAATATTCTTTATAGAATATCATACTGAATAGAAGCTACCACCCTGCTTGCCAAAGTAGAAATATTTTCAAGAAAATAGAACATTCTACTTAAAACCTAATACATATTGTGGTTTCTGAAGCACCTTTTAGATGCAGTAACAAATCTACACATACCTGTATATAAACATTTTCAGGAAATAAATGTAATTTGCAAACAAAATGCTGTGGAATATTTATAAATACTGTATATGCAAGGAATGGGGAGTCTCTTTTAAAAAAAATATATAGGATAAATCATTTTGATTTCTCGTGTGCTTTAGTATATTAACAAGACAAAAAAATACTGTTGTCACTCTTGGGACTAGTGATGTAAAATAAAATAATAAGCGAAATAGCAGACTGAAAAGTTCACTTTTTGGATTTAGACTTAATTCAGTGCAAACCAGATTCACAAATCCCAGGAGTGATTACATCTTGTTGGACAAACGTGCTTTCACCCACACCACTCGGGCATTTAAAACTTTATCATATGTAAGTGCAATAAAATCTAACTATCTTATCAATAACAATTACAGTGGAAGCTAAATAAAACATCTTTATACAGACCAAACTAGGCATTTTGTCATAACTTTACCCAATAACAGAACTACAATCTCCTATACAATACTGATAACATATGTCATGTTCACCTAATCTATTTTACTAAACAAAAGTATGCCAAAGTGCCTTGTCACAAAAAACCTGACAAAACGCATCTCATTCACTTGAACAGTAAACACATCTATTTGCCCAGTTTCTTTTCCACGCACAGTGCCATTTCCTCATGCAGCCTGCGGAGCTTTGCTCTTGGAGGTAGACAAACAAGAAAGATGTGGATTGTAATATTTTGGCAACTTTACAGAACAACAACAATTTCTTGGTGTGACGTTTTGCCATAAAGGCATGCAAGCAAAGCAATTGACAAGCCTGTTTCCAGACAGTTATTAATGTGCCACAGTATGTCCTTTAGCATGTTTATGTGCATGTCTGGGTGCACAAGAGCCACAATACAAAACATTTGCAATGTACATTTATAATCCACCATAGCATGCACTACACTAAAATATTGCACTTTTTTTTTTTAAATAAATAACAAAAATATTGAATGGGACATTGCTTAGGTAGTGTTTAGCTGTGACTAGGAAGTCACTTTTGGAAAAACTACAGTCAATTATAAAGGTACTAAGAACTCTGTAATTTTTAAGCGTTTGGATGTAAAGCAATTCTTGGATGACTAAAGAATCTGACATAGCAGCTTCAGCTACAGATGAACAGATCTCTATTCATGGCAGTAGTTTCCAAAACAAATTTTACTTTTCACAAAAGCATATTTTTACCATACATACTAAATACAGAATAAAATGTTAGGTTTTACTAATTTATACATAAACTTTTCTAAAACTTTACCTTGAACCACAGCAAGAGGAAATTTTGAGTTATCAGAATTGCTGCTAAGACAATATTGTGTTGGTTGAAAATTCAGTGGCAGGACTCCTTTATTAACTACTGCAACAACTTGCTCCTCCAACTCTTTCCACTGCTGTGATGATTCTCCATCATACTCTTGATCAAGACTTACATGTGTTGCTGCTTGTTTTTCCCCTACAAGTTGATAAAATTACACTTGCCATAAAGCACACCAAAGCGATAACAAATATTTCTAACCAAATAAAAAAGTTTCAATTTTATTTTGCTTTCAATTAAAAAGACATAGAACAGCAAGAACAGAGAATAGCATAGAACAGAATGCAAGCTCAAATGATCATGCCAAATCTAAACAACTATAAAACATATGTTTGTTTCACATAATGAACAAGTTTTAATTTCAATCTAGCTTTCTTCCGATAGAATTATTGAATTTTTCAAAACTTGAATTATTTCTTGATGTATAATTTTAAGACTCTACACCCTTTTTTACTGAAGAATTTATAGCCATCATGTTCAAGATAAGTTAGTTAAGTTGCAGAAATGTTGTCCAGCTCATACAACTATTATATTTGTCTTATAGTGTCTCATCCTTCCCCTTGATGCTGTGTAAATGCTGTCAACAGGCATTTAGAGGACATTGAATGTACTACAATCTATTTGGTATATATGAAAACGTTAATCAATAATGTTTGCTAGGTACAAGTCTTTCCTCCACAGATAACAAGGGTGAATAAAGCCATTCAAATGTCGTAATTTGAGAACATGCATGTAAGGGTAAATACAGGAATGTATTGAATTTCCTATAACTGTTTACCCGTATACTGCTCAATATGTAGGTCTTGGGCTATTTTAATATCTGTGATACTCTGCCCAGTGGGCAGGCAATAACCCACAGTGCTCACAATGTTTAACATTGAAAAATTTGCAGACATTTTCTTTTTGTTCTAGAGAGGATGATTTACATATATTTTCCAGGAAACATTGTTAAGTTTCCCTGCCAACGCACTGTGTATCCATGGCTTTGGTGAGCATGTTTTTATGAAAGGTAGCAAGTAAGGGGAGCTATAAACAACAGCCATAATTAGCACAATTTATTAACAATAATTTCTACTATTTGGTGATAGTAATTCTCATTCTTAGGTTGGAGCTCCCCCTTGTGGTATCTGGCTAAATAGCAGTTAGCTTTGGGAAAAGGATAATGTTACAGATAGGTCACACCCTAGCCTATATAAACTAGTGAGAGGGAGGGCCCTGGGTCTTTGCTTGTATGGTGTTGCAGCTGCAGGGACCGAGAAGAAGCTTAGGGATCTAAGTTTTAGGTTAGATTTATGTGAGTTTGCCTTAGAAGGTGAGAGTACATAGGGAAGTTTAGTGGTAGGCTTAGGGACTAAGGATTAACCTTGAAGTGAAGAAGGAATACCTGAGAAGTCTGGCCCATGGCGATTTGGGGAACTACCAAAGGGTTCCCCCACTCTAATGCCCATATGTGCACCGCCTTGAGGAGTAGCCGTTACATTCAGCTGGTAATTATGTTTCTATGTACATCTATGTCATGATGATGAAACCAAGGATGTGAAGTAACTGCTGTGTCTGATAACTACTGTACAAGCATTGACCTGCCAAATTACCATAAGTTATATTTATTTGTTATCTGCCCAAATAAATGAGTGCACTGTTTCAATAAAGAATCACTGGCGCTTATGTAATATTTGATTCTCAATAAGAGTACCTCACTAATGTGTAAGCGGGGCCTATCCCCCCGGGATCTGAGCTAGCTGAGGGTCATGGGAGATGTAGTTATGAGTGGAGCATGGAAAGTGGATGATGCCAGCATAACCGGTACAACACACATGCAAACAAAGAAATACCAAATTATCTAAGGGCTAAAGACAGTTCACAAAAATCTTAAGTGAGGGGGTGGGCAAGAGATATGCAGAATAAGAAAGTGGGAATGAAAGAATATTGAAAATAACCTAGAGACAAAATCAGCCAGCTTTAATTCTTCTGTAGCCAATAATATATTAAAAAAATAAATAAATAAATAAATAAATAAAGGGACCACTTCTACCACTTCCCTCTATAATAAGCTCATAAACAAGCATTGAGTAGAGCTCAATGAAAGCCGACAGTACTTACCTAGTCCCAGACACACTAGCATATGACGCACATACGCTGGGTCCGGAACACTGTATGATACGTCGTGCACAAAATGCGACCACATAGGAAGTGCTGTGAACGCCGAGGGAACGTTCACACTGTCACTGGTAAGTACAAAGTAAAAATACACTTGGCGTATTTTTCTTTTTTTTTTCACAGTAGAGTATTATGCGCTGCTGAACCTAGCCTTAAGGAACAGCTCTGACAGCAAGAATGGGAGAATTGGTGAGTGGAGCCTGCAATGCAAGAACGCATGTGCAGATGGGGAGTCTGTATTGGTGTTGTCTATGCACTGTAATAAAATTACAACACAATTTCTAATACATTACTGCATACATGAAACAGAATTGATGCCTATATGGACATTATTGCAAAGCACTGTCTAGAAGCCCTATTTTATGTTCTTGTGCACATAAAGAATGGTTCATTTTTTTCTTGGATTAGGGTTGTTTGGCTACTCTTCCTTCAACAATTATAACTACAGATCTGCAAGTCTGGATTATATGTGATAAAAAATCCATAGTCCCTGACATAACACCAGAAATTGATGAGGAGGAAGCTAGTGTAAGACTAATCACCCAGTGAAGGTACCTACAATGACACATTAGGCTGGGTTCACACTAGCTGATTTTCAGCAGAGTTTGAAAAACTGTACCCATTGTTCCCTTTGGGATAATCCATACAGGCTATTATGTTTTGCACCATAGACAATAATGAGCCTAATTTAAAAAAAAACAAAAACAAAAAACACTCAGCTGAAAGTCAGCTAGTGTGAACCCAGCCTCACAGACTCTGGTTTCCAGCTCAATTAGATGCTCACTTTCCAGTGTGGTATCCACCTACTAGTATTTGTTTAATAGCAGCAAGGTGATATTATTCCATTGGGACTACCCTTCCATTGGCTGGGGCTCTCTGGTGACCTAAAGAATACACCAAACACACCTCAACATAAGCGAAAACCTGGAGCATAATGTCCCCTTCCACTACATAAAAGTCCAACATGGAGAATTAGGTAAACATCTTTGTAAAGAAAACCCACAGCTCTAGTTTGTTTTACAAGTGCAATATATTGCTCTTATGTAAGAAACGTACTTTTTCTTTTGCAAACACTTCTTATTTTTCTAAAAATAATACACAGTTACAAACCTTCAGCCAGCCGTCTATCATGTCCAAAGAAGACTCGAGTGGCTGAGCTATTAATGTGTGGTAAAGGAAGCTGTGGTAAAGGGCTCTCAGGAGATTGCTGACATACACTCTGAGAAAAAAAGAATTAAAAAAAAAAAAATACAATATTTCTGATTAGCAAGACTAAGTAAGGTCCTAAACTAATCACAAAAAATTTTTATGTTATCTTGACTTTAACATAAGCTAACAATAAATTTAAAAAAATTCTGCAAGCAATAGTTAACTTTATCTACAAAGATTATTGTACCAGACTGAAGTAATAGTATTCCTACAGCAGTAAAGGTGGATGCACCTGCAAGGAGAACTAAAGCCTATAAAGCAGGGGTCGGCAACCTATGGCTCTTGAGCCAGATCTGGCTCTTTCACTGTAATGAGAGGTGCAAGCACTGCTCGTTACAGTGTGCCATCAAGCGCTGTAAAGAGAGAGCTCTCTCAGCGCTTCCGGATTGCTAGCCAATGCGGAGTCTGTGATGTCACTGGCTTCTGGGTTGCTAGCCAATCCAGAGCCGCATGTGACGTCAGCAGCTAAAGATTCAAAAGGGCTGAGGGAGCCACACGTATATGGCTCCCTCAGCCCAAAAGGTTGCCGACTCCTGCTATAAAGTGTTTATGCTTTAAAAAAAAAAAAAAAATGTTCAACATGTTATGCAAAGAGATTGCTGAAAATAAGTAGCTCTGCAAGATGAACAATCCATGCCTATGAAGTTATCAGCTCGGTAGCTCCATATTTCTGTTTACTCTAGGCACTGCACATGCTCATTATGGGCAAAATTTATTAAAGTCGAAAATATCAATATCGCGATATTGTCAATATCAGCCAATTTTAATATCGCAATCTCAAAATCTGTTCATTTCAATGGAAAAATCCATAATATAGCTGGAAATTCGATATCGCGATATTGGCAAATTGCGATATCACTAAAAATCATCAGATATCAGTAGTATTTTCGATTTTAATAAATTTTGCCCATTATGTCTTGCCTCCTGCAGATGTGCCCTGATTAGGGACAGAAGCAAAATAACGCGACTAAAATCTAAGAACATAACTATCAAATAAATCTAATATTTATGTTATTTAAAATTATGATTTCTCTTCAGATCAAATGCAAGAACTTCTATGTACATTTAGGGGTTACTTCTCAATTAATTAGAAGCAATCACACGTAATATCCACAATTATTAGGGCTGTTTATTAAATGGCTTGCATGCATACTAAATATTGCACTGGATTTGTTGCAGCCCTGTACGAAGTATACTGATGCTAGATCAGCATTCATCAGACAATCCTCAGACCAGGACCGTCAAATGAATGTTACTTCAGTCCCTCAAATGGACCCGCCCCCTCCTGAGTTTCAGCAAAACTAACTTGACTGCGCATCCCCAGATCAAGTATGATTTGGCACTATAGTTCCCGTTTAATAATTGTACCTTGTTAAAGTAATGATATAGTCTGCTTATTTAGTGTGGTGATGGAGCTGTTTCCTGGAGATAATCATATGCTATACAGAAAACTAAATTACTAATTAGCCATACAGCCTAAATATTTTACAGCTTTTCTTGATGAAAGGGTGATCTGGTAACATCCCATTAAATTAGTATCTATAAAATAGACACAAATCAGGGCTCATATAACATTAGCTTGGTTTTATACTTTATAGCTGGAGAGAAAAACATTGCATTTCACATTATGCATCAGAACACATTCATAAGAAGCTCTACAGTGTGGGGGATGAGTATAGTTAATTTCTGTTATAAACAACCTATAAAAATCTTCAGATAGAGCTTTCTTACTCACAATCCAGATTCAAAGCTGACCTAAAAGATAGATTTATTTAACAGTTATAAATGTCAAGCTATTGTGCATCACTCCCCAAGAAGTACAGATTGACATGTGCAGGGCCACTGATTTAAAGAAAAAAACTTACAAAGAGAGAAAAAAAATATTAGTGCCAGTGGCAACTTTACAGGCATCGGTGTTAATTGTTTTTGTGCTGGTGCACTTATGAGCTGGAGCAATTAGTCCTATAAATAACCCATAGAAAACAAACAGCAGTTACCATTCACCAATGCAAGTAAGTTAGAAATATGAAAGCCTATATCTGTTTGTGTTGATTAATTCCCCTGAATGTATCCAGCCTTTATCCTTCTAAGGATTTAGCTGCCCTTGAATTCCTGTCTTCAGCTCTATATTTTTTAACTAAAGTTTCTGCATGTTCCTCAGTGTGCTACAGTTCCAGTGAGTGTGCATTACATAAGGATTGAGTTAAAATAGGGTTACTACAAATGCAGCTGCATCTTTCAGTATTTTAACTCAACTAATTAAGGGGTAAGTACTGTGGTATTATTACCTTTTGCTACCTTTCTTACTTTGTAAGAAAACACTGGGAAAATAGACTGATCAGTTTATTCATTTATTTAGCAAACTGGACAGAGGAATATCTCTATAAAACTTTCCATTTGTAACTTCCCATGGTTAATAGGATGTTCTGGAATACTTATTTCTAAAACAAATCAAGGTTTGCTTAATAAAATTTCCCAGAAAGTGACCAAAACATTGCAATAAACCCACGGGATTCATACTTACACCTTCTTCAAAACCATTTGCGAAGCAAACACAATAAATTACACCCAAATAAATAAATGCATCCTCATTTTACAAAATTAAATATTCATAGTTATGATTTTAATTAATCTTTATTTCTATACATCAGCAGCTTAGTTCTATTATATAACTATATAGATTAGACTATCATTAAAAAAAGGAGGTACCTTTTATGTTAAGAGTAATTTACCTAATTAGAAAAGGATAATAAAAAACATTTTTCTTGTTTGGTTGCTGCTATAAGCCCTTTACCACTTATGAAAGTGAAACTACTGGCAGAGTGTAGTAATTGCAGGCAGTGTGAAGCTGTTAAGCTGTATCTTCCTGCAGTGATGTCACATGTCAGGATTAGCATGCCAAGACTGGAATCCCGTTAATGCGCTCGCTGATGTCCTGCACGCGGACATCAGCGAGCGCAGATCAGTCAGTCCGAAGTGAGGCAAACACTCCGCACATCACTTCGGACTACCCTGAATTCCCCCCTTAATGTATTCAAAATGGCTTCCATCAGTATGCAGAGCTGTGCAAACTTTAGTGGGACAGTGCAGAGACTACAGAATGATTCTGGATTTCTTAATGCAATGATTTAGGAAGCAGATAGGTGCATTACTATATACTACTGTATATGTATTTGTGTGTAGGTACCTTTAGTTCCTCTTTAAAGCAATACTACTACTACTACTACAAATGAAGCTAATTAAATAAAAGATAAACTATCCAATAATGAATACTAAATAAAAATACTATTATAACAAAACTTTTCTAATTACCTTATAAACATACAGATACTCTCGAAGAAAGGCTCCTTGCTGTGATGCAGGCTGCTTGCTGTCATTAATTAGAATATGCCTAAATGCAGAGACTGCATTATCAAGTTGACGTAGAGTGAATGACTGGCGACCAATAGTAAAGTTAATATGATCTTCTGCTAAGGACCACCCTTTTCCTTTATATACCTGCATTGCCTGGCAGTAACAACGTAAAGCATGTTTTTTCTGAAACAAAAAACATTTTCATAATTATTAAACTCCTTTTCAAAATATTTGGCAAAATATATATAAGTAAAATGATGGGTTCTCTCTTAACAAAAATATTAACTTTAGAGTCTTTTTTCATTTAAAAAAAAAAGTTGTTTTTGTTTGTTTGTTTTTTTTAAGGAAATCATCTTGCTCAGAGCCAGGCAGCCATGAACCAGAAGAAAGTTTGGACATAACACCTGTGGAACACGGGGGTGGCAGAATCATGTTGTGGGGTTGTTTGATGCAGGAGGTGCACTTCACAAGATAGATGGCATCATGAGAAAAGAAAATTATGTGGCAATATGGAAGCAACAGCTCAAGACATCAGCCAGGAGGTTAAAACTTGGGCGGATATGGGTCTTTCAAATGGACAATGACCCAAAGCATACTGCCAAACTGGTTACAAAGTGGCTTAAGGAAATCAAGTCAATATTTTGGAGTGGCCATCACAAAGCCCTGATCTCAATCTATTGAAAATTTATGGGTAAAGCTGAAAAGCAGGTGTGAGCAAGGCTACCCACAAACATGGCTCAGTTACACCAGTTCTGTTAGGAGGAATTAACCAAAATTCCTACTAACTATTGTGAGAAGCTCACAGTTTAAGGGCAATGCTACCAAATACTAATGAAATGTATGTTAACTTTTCACTTTGCAGAAAGTAATAAAATTGCCTTAAAAAAATTCTCTCTCTCTCATTATTCTGGCATTTGGAAATATAAATAATTGATCTAAAATGGGTAAGGTTTATTCTGATTTTATGTCAGATAGTAAGAAAAACAGGCATATGTGTCTATTTGTATAGTGTATGTAAACTTCTGGTTTCAACTGTATATATTTTCTGCCTGTTTTATGTTTAGTTGTAACTGTATGTGGGAGGAACTCCCCCTGAGAAATTGTGTCCGTTTGCAATCAACGAATGCAAAGAGCCTGCTTAGGGCATTAGTAAAAATGTCTCTAAGGATCTGTCTATTAACTGGTTGTCTGTCTTTAGACTAGTACAGGCTCCAGTTTGTATAAGCAACAATTGACACTGTGTACAGTTTTTATATATGATTCACCAGCAACAGGGGTTCTTAAAGAACCAATAACACCAAAAAAAAATTAAATAAAAATTCCACTCTGAGATGACCTGACAGTGGACATACTTGGAGAAAAAAATGTTTTCTTTGAAGATGAATTCATGAATTTTTTTGCTGCTTGTCCTTGTCTTCACAGATAGCAGCCATTTGTTTAACAGACCTTACCCAGACCCATTATTTTCTAGGGTGCTTTAAATAAAGCCTATACAGGTATGTGCTATTCAGTACCCAACCAAGTAATTTAGCATATATTCTCTGGAACGCTTTGTTAAAAAAAAAAAAAAAAAAAAAAGAGTTGTATTAAAAGTCAATCCACAAAGTCTGAGGTTTTCCTCTAGAGCAGGGGTCTCAAACTCGCGGCACGCAGGACGATAGTTTGCGGCCCCCACCTCTGCCATACATACCAATGGTTTTGCGGCACGAGCGTGAGTCCCTGGCAGGGCTGGACTGGCAGCTGTAATCAAGTCAATAAAGTTTTGTTCGAAAGGAAAAAAAAAAGCAGGAAGTGATCCGTGTGCTGTGCTGGTCGCTAAGGTAGGTAGAGAGAGGGATGCGTGTGTGTGTGTCTCTGTGGGTGCGTGTCTGTGTGTCTCTGTGGGTGCGTGTCTGTGTGTCTCTGTGGGTGCGTGTCTGTGTGTCTCTGTGGGTGCGTGTCTGTGTGTGTCTCTGGGTGCGTGTCTGTGTGTGTCTCTGTGTCTGTCTGTGTGTGTCTCTGTGTCTGTCTGTGTGTGTCTC
>WMED01007315.1:0-15871 GCA_019650415.1 Pipa parva
CCAATCCCACTACCCTTACAGCCCTAACGCAACCGCCAATCCCACTACCCTTAAAGCACCAACGCAACCGCCAATCCCACTACCCTTACAGCACCAACGCAACCGCCAATCCCACTGCCCCTATATATTTTTTTTTTTGTGCTGCAAATTTAACATAAAAAACAGTGACAACCTGGCATTGATACCAACAATTTTCTCTAGGGAGAGGGCATTATAACATTCTTTAATAAACATGGATAATTGTTGGCTTATATTTTAAATTATTAACTAGATTTAAAAAAAAATACAGCTGAACTCATTTCACACGTCAGAGTATATATTCCATATACTCGACAGGAATGGTCTACAATCTATGTGCATGCATATTTTGGTCTAAAAAATGTCTAAATATGGGCATATTTTGATACATACATTAATAAATAAATATATATATACTTTATATAAATATATCAAAATTCAAAAAGCAGAAAAGGAACACTTTCCTTTATCAGGAATCATGCATATCATATCATTGGCCATCTCCAACAAATGCATACAGAAATGAGTTACACGTATGGAAAGAAATAAGTAAAACATTAATGAAACGCTAGTACTGAAAAGTCCACATTAATCAAAAGCATTAAACATTTTCGATTCACATTTACTTGGAACTGTCTTACAACACAGGTCAGACAATACCTCACCGACGAGATCTGGTTTCCTTTTGAATAAATGAGAAGGAATGCTAATAATTAGCCACCCAAGTGGCAGAAATTTCACAGGATTCTTGATACTCCATGGATTCGATTGTTGTGGGATTTAAAACTTCTTGTAAAACACAATTGTACAATTGGCTTTGCCTCTTCAGCAGAATGATGTGTCTCACACTATTGCTATGAAATTATATCTTGGCTTTTCTAGCCCAAAAGCTTAAGGAAAGAAAACATCATGGATAAGAATAGGTTTACATACATTTTTTTCAGAGCCATTCAGTAATTAGTTCATCTAAATAGGTCAAACATGGAGTCTGGGATGTTAGTGCAAAAACTTACATGCAAAATCCTTGAATACAATTTGATCTTACTGGATAGAGAACGATGTCTGAACTATCATTACATTCAAAAGGTTCTTATATGGAAGAAACATTTAGTAAATGCCAGTTAAAGCAGAATCTGGGCTCATTTTGGGGGTACATAAATACAATATTCAGTTATTGTTTAGAGTCAATTTACAGTATGATGTGAATCTTTCTCATGGTGTCTTGCAATCAGGATAAAAGTTTGCTCTAGCACAGCTTAAAAAACTTAAAAGTGGTTACAGAAAAAAGAAGTGATTTCATGAAAATGGATGGTAAATGTATATAGTCATCAAAATGGAGAAGTTTTGTTTCCATGTGAAAACATTGTGTATTGATGTGTAAAGCGGGATAGCTCTAGGGAACAAAATTACTTCAGCTTTAAATAAGGTTTATTTTTTTGTGTTTACATCCGGGTAGTGTATTTCCTACTGTTTGTCTGGAGTAATTGTACATTCATCAAACTGTCTTCTACTTTCATTGTAGCAAAACCACAGAATTCCTAACTATATGGTTGGGGTTCTAGATGACAAGCAGAGCAATTGTCACAGGCAATTTTGACAAGATCAATGCTTGGAAGAGGTTAACGTTTTCCATTGTTTATATACCTATAATCCTAGGCATAGGAGTGGCAATAAAATGAAAGATTAGCTGTACCCAACATATCTTGCAACAAAAATAAAACAGCCCCATTCATACATATAAAATAACTGAAGTAGGACCTCTTTTGACCACATAAGATCATGTCCTATATCTTTAAATCAGTTATCTCTATATTAGTATCAGTATATCCAGACATAAATCTCTTATGTAGTTCCAAAGATCTGCTAATTCTGACTGCAGCATATTCTTTATAGACAAGGTCGCAGCGGTATCTAAATTATATGACATTTTCATGTCTTTAAGTCTTTAATTCATCTGTGTAGCCCAACAAATTATTTAGCTGGTCTCGAATCTTAAAGAAGAACTAAATTTGGCTTAATCCCCCATCAAATTTATAGTTCTGATAGATAAGAATGCAATAAAACTTTAAGTGCTGAATTCGGACCCACTAATAAGAAGTTATGAGCTCTTGCATCACACATTGTATCCTAACAAGGCAACCATTTTGTTGTTTTTGACACCCCCCAAAGTTTATTTCTTCTTTAACATGACTTCAATCTATATTCAGCCAGGGAATAGAGTTTTATGTACCCTCTGAGTGGTAATCAGCTATTAACTATTTTGAGGAAGGAGTCTTTTATTTTAAAAAAATGTCTATGTTGTGTAATTACATCTATATTCTATTCAAATGACCAAATCAAATAAAGAAGAAAGTCGAGTGGGGGGTGGGAAGACAAAATATAACTAATATCAGTCATCTAGATGAAACATATACCATTAATAAATAGCTGAAAAAAATCATTAATTATATACTCCCATGAGGATAAAGAGTCGTATTTTATTCTAAAATTTTGCCTCTTAGTTCACTGAATAACTTCTGGAGGTACAATTACAATCAGTAGTAATTCACCACATAAACAGAATGCTCCTCTTGCCATTTTTTAGGTTTTAATGTCTTGCCTATTTTGATTAAGGCTTTCCAATCCTTATGGTAGTGCAGTACACAAAGACAGTAGGGACCAGGCGCACTAAAATCAAATATGTCCCTGATTTCTAGATGGGTATGCAGCAATGACCTCAAAACCCACAGGCAGTCGCACAGAAGAAATGAAGGAAATGTGCTGCCCTTTAAGAAAAACACTATATAGTGTAGTACCTTTCAAAAACACACCTGATGTTTAAAAAGGTAAAATTGCACTCACAATGTTATCTCTTGTAATGTGCCTTTAATCACTGATGTCAGTATCCAAATGCTGAAGATATCCCACAAACATATAGTGCTTAAAGAAAGAAAGATGAATAGTGCAGGTCATCTTCACAAACTTTTAATAAAATATTTAAAATTCACTCACATGTAGATCAGCGACAATGTGCCTTTAAGATTACAATCCAGCCTTGGATCACAGACAAAGTAACCTCTCTCTGTGATCCAAGGCTGGATTGTGATCTTAAAGGCACATTGTCACTGATCTACATGTGGTTGAATTTTTAATATTTGATTAAAGCTCGTGAAGATAAACTTCACTCTTCGAGTTTCTTTAAGTACTATATGTTTGTGGGATATCTTCTGCATTTGGATACTGACATCAGTGATTAAAGGCACATTACTGCAGATAACATTGTGAGTGCAATTTTACCTTTTTAAACATCAGGTGTGTTTTTAAAAAGGTACTACACTATATAGTGTTTTTCTTAAAGGGGAGCGCATTTCCTTACGGTAGTGCTGCAAGGTGTTGTCATGCCAGCAATGTCACATAACTAACACATGGATACATACGCATTTGCCAATGCAATGGCATCAGAAGTGGTGATAGCGTGTTCCTTTCTACCTGCGTGACCTTTCATGGAAAGAACTGAAGTTAAGGATAGATTTGGGTATAAATCTGCAGATCCAGCTGGCAGGAACACTTTTTAATGATGCACACCACACAAAGAACAGAATAATAAAAGTTGAAGCATTTAGATACCTGTAAGACATCATCATTTTCTTTTGCTGTGTTCCTTATAAGATAATGTAGATTTTGATACTAATAAACTGTTCACCTATATTTTTTTTTTTTTTTGTATAAAATGGGAATTGCATTCTTTCTTGTCTCTTTATTGTTTTCTCAATATTTTTATTTAATTCACTGAAACATATTACCCTGCGCACAATACTGGTCTCTGCTATGCCTATGGCATCTGGTCTCAAATTCTGAGAAGAGAATTAAAACAGTGACGTAAAATAAAAACAGAAATGGTCGCACAAGTACGTAGAAATTTAACACAATGATAGAGCAACTGCACTTTCTAGAATTTAAATGTAAATTTTCATTTTCTGTATGTCAATGCATTTTGGCTATACATGCAGAAAAACATTAAAAAGCCTGTCACAGGCACAGAACAAATAACTACCCCAAAAGCACAAATTACATCTAATTACAGGGTATAATTCTGTCATCTCTTCTTTTATAACCTAAATGGTTAAACACAGAGTTCTTTTTTTCCTTCAATTTAAGTTTAGTAACATCAAAGCTTTATTATCACTCGTGTTTCGGCAGACTTTTTTTTTTCTTTTGTAACCCTAGGCGATAAATAAGTGCTTCCTAGCATTCCTTCCTTTTTTATTTTTTTTCGGATTCACAATTAAATAGCCTGAAATCTGCTTATGATGTTTCATGCTTAGTAAATGATTGCATGGTATTCTAAGTCTTTATGATCTGTAGCAGGCTATTCTAAAACCCACTGATAGCTTCCAAACATACAATGTGCATGAAATTAACTCCCATAAAATAACATGGCTCGTAATGTAATTATTTTATTTCTTTCTTTTTAACCCCAGGTTCCAGGCGGGTTTAAAGGGCGTTTCTACACATATGGTTTTCTAAAATGGGTTACTGTTAAAACATTGTATTTGTAGGACAGGTTAATAATTATACAGGGAATTATGCAAACAATAACAACAAAAAAAAGTAATAAAACACAAATATCATTTTCAAGGCCACTTTAAACTGAAAAGATTTATTTAAAAAAAATAAAAGAGGCTAAAAAATTGTCTGAGTTATGCACACTGAGTTGCTTTGCTTTTACCATATTGATTATTTTATAGATTTGTGGTCAAGCCTTAACATTCTACAGCAAAATGCAGCAATGTTTACATTAACAGTCTAAAATTTGGGTTGGGAAAGAAAAAAAAAGGCACTTTTCAAAATGATATGTGAGAGCCAAGAAAATAGACGGATTGTGTGTTATGAAATGATATCTGTGCATAGATCACTTGTGAACAAGCAAAAATCAAATATAATAAATGTGACATAGCAGAAGGAATTCTCTGATTTACTTGTGGCAAGTGTGGAACTCAAACAGTCAGCTACAGCATAACCAAGTCCTTGTATCACTGTATTTCACTGTTGCTAATATACATATACATTTCATTCTGAAGTTTCCAAAGGATTAAACAATGTGAAGCATCAAACCAGTAAGGTTTTACATCTGTCAAGAATTTTAGGAAAGGGATCTTTTTTTCTTGGGAAAAAAATATGGATAGATCATATACATTTTGGTCCTTGACTATGACCTTTCTCAAATATAGTAACAACGAAATCCGGCACTCCAAATGTGTAATGAAGTTACTTTATTGAGACCCCATGGATCGATAAAATCAAGTTAAAAACAAGAAAACTGTGCCTACGCGTTGAAAACTGCCACGAATAAAGCGCCCAGTGCGTGAAACGCGTAGGCACAGTTTTCTTGTTTTTAACTTGATTTTATCGGTCCATGGGGTCTCAATAAAGTAACTTCATTACACATTTGGAGTGCCGGATTTCGTTGTTACTATATTTTTGCAAAGTCCGCATGTATCCTGAGCACCCGTCTACCACTGAAACAGGATTGAGCGGTTAGTACCTTGATATTGACTGTTTATATGACCTTTCTCAAGACTGGCGTACATAAGTAAAGTGCTTGTAAAGGTGTGTTAGAAAATGCTTACACCTCCAGAAACAAAGGTATTTGACTTTAAACATTAAAGGATTACTTGAAAACGGAATTCAAAACTATAACCAAATTCTCCAGAAAATAGAAAAATAAAAGGGCTAAACAAATATGTCAGCGAAATGCAAAATAAGTCACTACAAACACAAATGTGTGTGTGAGAAAATCTGTTCTTAAACAGCAAAACTCGAACTCAGTCTGGACCGCTTTCTTCCTGAGTGACAAAGCAAATTAAGAAAAACTTAAAAGGGATGTAATTTTAATATTTTTGTAGATAGTTGCTTGCAGAGATAAACAGGCAATGATTCTTCATTTTTATTCATTTTCAATAATTATTTAACTTTATGTTCAAATGCTATTTAAATGGCCCTTTGGTTGCTATAATTTGGTTAATGTAACAACAAGGTAATCCTTTTAAACACAGACTGAAAAGAGAGAGTGCATGAGTTAAACAGACATACAGTATTTTTCACACTTTTTTCCCACAAAAGTGGGCAGGCAAGGGAGGGTGGGAAGGAAGGAGGGAAAGAATTAGGGGGTTATTCACTAAGGTGTGAATTTGACTGTTGAATTTGCCAATAGTGGATTCCTTAGTAAATCCGCTACAATTTCCCCATTATAAAGTCACAACAATTTTTGAATGTTAAGATTGCAACAATTTTCCCATAATAAAGTCACGACTGCAACAATATTTTCATGATATAGACATGACTGCGATAGTAGCAGCCTATTGCGACTGTCTTTATCTGGCGAATTTGTACTTATATGCAACAATTCGGACTTTAGTGAATAACACCCTTATTATTCATTTCCATGTTGATAAGGTCGGTGTCCAAACATTATGAAGCAGAACAGAAAGGCATAAATTAATAATAAAGTAAATATAACAAATTGTCTTAAAATATATTAAAGTTATTATCCCTTATAAATAAGTAACCATAATAATTATAGTAATAGGTTCTAAAATCTGACATAAAATGGTTACAAATGACATATTTAAAAGATTTTAAATCTTTACTCCAATTTTAAGGGAAAAAAAAAAGGATAACTAAACAAAATGTATACAAGTTGCTTTGATATGATGTGATGATTTGTTTGTCCCACTACTTTTTATCATAAAATTGAATTTGTATAAGAGCCATTTTTTAGTAGAAGGATCAGGTTTATAATATGAATATACATTAAAATATACCTATAATTATCAAAGCTTAAAAAAAGGGTGATCTAATATTTTGAGTTTAATAACCTGTTTTACTGTAATTAACAGTGTTTCACATAGTTGATTTTGCGTAATTTCAAATGACAGATTTGGCTGAGGTCTAATTAAAGCTAAATGTTAACCTATTTAACAAAATAATGTAGGGCAGGTTTCTTTCACAAAATGCTGTGTTTCTAACATTACTTGTTGTGCTATTTTCAACCTGATGTTCTCCATTATTTCCAATAAAATAAATGCATTAGCTACTTAATGTCAATGAAAAATAATTGTAGTTAACATTTTGTATTTTAATTTTTTTCATAGCAACAGCCTAAACAGGTATACTGGTGCATTCTGGAGTCACAAGGCAAGACTGGATGAGAAGTGGGAGGGAAGAGAACTAATAGGGGAATACATTAATTTAGAGAGAACTATTAAGGTATTTCATTTCTATATCTTCTAAATTAAGGACTCTGATGTAAAGGTTTTTAGAGGTTAGGGTCCTGCCTCTGACCCCTTCCTCATTCCATTGGCAAATAACAAGCTTGAAGAACACAACTAGATTATCAAGCCTTTGTAAAATGGTTTGGCATATGGGCATACTTGGAAAGCAGCAGGTTCTCAAGACAGTCTCTATTCAGTCCCTAATCTGGTAAATATTCTATCACCTGCTTCATAAGAAGTAGGTTTGGGCTCTACGTCATTGACTACATTTTCTGGGCATGACTCAATGAGGACCAAGATGCTCTAATTAAAGTATAAGCCAGCAAGGACTAGTAAAACCAGAAAAAAACTCCCATTTAGTTTGGTATGGCATATATTCCTACATAGTAATTTTAAAAACATTATATTTTAAGTTAAATTCCTGATTTGTTTTGAGTTGGTTTTCCCACCTTGTGTTTGCAGCCATCTTTTACCTGTTAAGTATACAAATCCCACCTAGTCCTACTGTGGAACTTTAGAGAATATATATTCATGAAGTGTCCCAGAAACGCCACAGGCTGCAACAAATAGAGAGAGGCAAACCACAAACTAACAGAAATTAAAAAGTCAACTTTAAAGATGATAATTTACAAATAATGCAGAGAAATAACTGCACTGCTAATCAAAATAGAATCAGTACTGTGGAAATACTGAACTCATTTTCTAATTTCTTAAATGGAGATTAAAGTGTATATAACCCCTATATACAAAGAAAGCCCCGTTTACCTATTGTCAACCAGTATAGTGATTAAGAAACTCCTAACTCACCTCTTAATTCAGTAGAGCTCTGTATCAACATGTAGCTGCTTTGTCCCTGCCAATTAGTTCCCTGCTGTGTGTAGCCATACCACTCCTTTCTCTGACTTCCACAGCTGACCACAGAGGTGGCTGAACAGCTTTCATCTGCACATGCCCAAAGATAGGAACAGGGTTTTTAGATAAGGAGAGAGGAAAGGGATTCAGCACAAGACCATGCTCTCTGAATAGTGAGTGATGTCACTTGGAGGGCAGGCTTTATGAACACTATACAGGAAAAGTCTGTTCACGGAATGGCTGGGGGAGCAGGGCTGTTTAAAAAAGAGGCAAGTGCTACTGATCCCAAAATTGTTTTTACATTTTAATGTTGTTTAAGTTGGCTTTCTATATGTATACATGTCAAATATAAATAATGTTTAATTCAAACTTTTCATACCCTTTAACACAATGTATATGTTTTGGTAAAGCAAACGAACACTTGAAAAAATAGTTTTTATTTTGAAAAAGTCAGTGTTTTCCCTTCTCCTTCCTTACCCACACAGCAGTCCTACCTCAGCATAAGCAATCTTTTCCAGATCAAGATATAACCCAAAACTTATTCTAAAGGCTAAACCATTGTTTTCATTAGTTAAGTCCGGTGAGCTTGCCAACATAGTGAGCTGCACAAAGACAAAGAATGAAACTTTTAAATAGAAGTTAACAAGACTGTATATCTTCAGTCAAAAAAGGAAGATTTTGGTACAATAAAATCACTTTAAGGATAGCATACTCAAACATTAACTTTGCAGAACAAAATATGTAGTGTCAGCAGTTGGAAAAGATATTTCTAAAGGAGATAAAAACTGTGTATAGGTGCTCAAAATCTATTTAGCAGAAGGGATGTTTTCAAATGAGTCTTTTTGGACTCATAATATGTATGTATTCATTTATACAAAGATATGGAGACATGGGTCCCCTATAGTCTTAAAAAAAACTGAGGCATTTAAGTTAGTTTAATCAGAATCTTTGAGACTTTTCTGTCCAAAGACACATGGGCATTTAATCAGATAAACAGTGCCAATTGAATTATGAGAAATGTTTAACATTAATAATATAATTTTTGTAGATGTATATATGCATTCCTATATATCAGTGATGCCCAACCTACGGCCCGCTGCCCGAATTCTGAGATCCGAAATGTTGTGTATAAGTATGAATTTGCCAGCTAAAGACAGTCGCAATAGACTGCTACTGTTAAAGTCGTGTATTTATAATGAGAATATTGTCGCAATCACAACTTTACTATGGAAAATTGTCGCAGTTGTTACTTTAAAATTTGTCATGGACGCGATTTTAAAAGTTGCGACTTTGAAGCGGCCTGTGACACGTGTCGCAATTTTATATGGCCCCCAGGCCAAAAAATGTTGGGTATCACTGCTATAGATAATGCCAACAATGATCATGAAAACCTGTTCCTTTAGATACCACAAGCAACAGCTAACAACAAAAAAAAAAACATTTTTTCAAGTTATTTTTGACAGAAGTCTTAACATAATACACATGAATTTGCAATTACAATTAACAGATGCACGAAACACTCTTTCAAAAACTAAACTGTTTCACAGACTTTAAAACTAACATACTGTATTTGCTGGCGTATAAGACTACTTTTTAACCCCTGAAAATCATCTGAAAAGTTGGGGTTGTCTTATACGCCGGGTATCACTTTTTTCTCTCCTTACCTAGCTCCTCCGTTGCCCGGCTGTCTGTGCTGAGCGCTATAGCATTCCTCCCCCAGCATTGATGTAACTTCCTGTGAGCGACAGGAAGTTTAATCATTGCTGGGGAGAGGAAATGCTATAGCGCTCAGCACAGACAGCTGGGCAACAGAGGAGCTAGGTAGGGGAGACAAAAGGAGAGGGGGGGGTGAGCACTAAGATAGCGCACCCCTCCTTCAGAGGGTAGGGCTTGTAGGGGCAGCACAGTGTGATGGTGCTCTGATAATCTTGGAGACAGGGAGGGTTGGGCAGGCAGGGAGAGCTGACCAATCCAAGCAGGATTTGCCTTGGAAGAGGGGTAGTCTTATACAGCGAGTATATCCCAAACTCTATATTTTAACTGGAAAAGTTATGGGTCGTCTTACATGCCCAGTCGTCTTATAGGCCGGCAAATATGGTACATACAGTACTTTGTTATACTATATCACATCCAAGACTTAAAGAATAAATATTTACAGTGAATACATCACAGGTGAAACAGTGCATATCTGACTTTCTAGAAACAAATATTTACTTATTTCTTTAATCTCATACTTATCTGCAGCTACACAACAGCATTGATACTGAAAACAAAAAACCAAGCATCATTTTAGAAGTGGTTTATTCCGCATAGTGAGATCTGGGTATAAAAGAGATCATTACATCAAGTACCATCTCAGATACTTAAAGACTGAAGTAAGTCATAAAAATGGGGGGGGGGGAGAAACCAAATAATAACTTTTTGGCTTAATAAAATATATTAACAGAGGACAAAGTTTATCAGGGGGCTACCAATCAGTATTTTCTGGGATATTATATTAATAATAGCAAACTGCTGATTGGTTACTTTAGGATACCATAACGGCTAACTTTGCACATACTAATTTATTTCCACTTGGATGTCTTCCACCATACACTAAACACTGAAATATAAAAATGTAAAAAAAACATTTTTAAAAAAGGGGGTTTTGTTTGTGTACAGGTGCAAGAGGAAACCAAACTTTTAAACCTCTTATCCAATACAACGCTGAGTCATTGCCCACAGACTAAAAACAGCCTCACAACAGGCCATTAACTTAGTCCAAAGTGTCCTTAGTATGAATTAATCCAAAGCATTGTCCATATGCTCCTTCCAAAATTCACCTGTCAGTGTCCATTTGAAAATCAAATGCAAAACATAAAAAAGACTTTAATAAATTCTAACAAAAAAACACGGGTATATGTTTGTCTATACAGGGATAACTAAGCTGCCAATAATTACACATTAATATTAAATGTATATTCTAAAAAAGTAGTCCCAGAGTAAACTATTTTTAATGGTACATTTTTTTTAATTTAGGTGCAAAAGTAGAAAGTGCAGCAGGAAATGCTTTTTATCCATAAAGAACAAGTATATTCACAGTCACATACACGTCACGTGGGTGAATTTTAAGACATGAAGCAACCAACTGCCAGAAATAAACACAAGGAATATACCCTTCACTGCCAACATTTATCCATGCCAGTTGCTACAGCTTTGCAGATCTTGTAATTAGTTCCTTAATATCCTTGGCTTGTACAAGTGATTATTATGTGTTAAGTTTTAGAAGTCAGCAAACCTGCTTCCACCAACATATACTTCCCATCTGGCCCGACATGCCAAGCACTAATGCCTGATGAGCTTGTTGTGCTGACTTGGCTTCAATTTGGCATCTTGAGAAAATAGGCACGTTACTCCAGCCTTCTTAGACAAGCTGCTATCTGCCTGTATTTTCTTAAAATAAGGGCACCAATTAAATTATATAATATGAAAATACAGTATAGGTAGGCACTGTTATCATCTGGAAATAGTAAGGTGTGCTAAAATCAGCAGCCGTCTGAACACATGCCAAAGAAATTGCCAGACATGTTGCACTTTGATCTGAAACTTCACAATTTGAAATTTTTTACCGCAAGAACCCACGTAAATACTGGAAAAAATTATGGTGCATTTGGCCTATGAACTGCATATACCTAGAAAGAAACGTAGGACGTTTTATAAATATAGGCTGGTGCTACATTTATATGCAGAAGTAATGTGAGTGGGAAGGCAAAGGAATTACAAAACATTCACAAAGAAGCGCCAAATCTAGGTAGAACAACTTTCAAATAAATAAGAAGGTTTTTTTGAGTTTTCAAGATCAATTTTTTTCTATCTCTATTTTTTGAATTTTTCGATAGAAAGGTAGCTATACTACTAATGGCTACCTTTCCATTTAAAAAAAATCGAGATAAAAAAACTTGATCTTGAAAACTCGAAAAAATTCTTGGGAGAACAATGCGAGGTCTCGCTCAATAAACTCTAAAGACCAAGAGCAGTCCTAACGAGTTTAATAAATTTTGCCATAAGTGTTTAAATACGTTTGCTTTTTTTTTTTATATATATTTTTCTAAACTGGAAGGATGGTATTACAGATTCAGTATAACAGAAATACTAAACAAATGTTGTTTTGCAGGAAGGTTTTTGGTAGTTATGTAAGCTTTTATCAAGATGGGGGTGGACTTTCATTAGCATTAATACTGAAATGTATTTGGTCTGCTTTATGACCTCCCATTGTTCTTTTTATACCCTGATGTACCAAGTGAGGTTTTGTTGTATAGATTGGCTATAGTCAGTTGTTGTATATTACATCAAACAAACAGTTGTTGTATATTACATCAAACAGTTGTTGTATATTACATCTATATTTTGTTTATAAAGGCAAAGCAATACCTTTTTATTTTCAATAAGGCAGCCATTTTGAATTAAAAAAAGAAAGCAGAAATGGCATTAATGAGATCCCAAACGGCACCTACAGGTGGTACATCACTGATTGCTTTACCAAGAAAGAAAAAAGGAGAGTTGATCATACAACTAAAAATGCCATAAACTGCAATCACATTTAACATCACTGGAAAACTCCCCCTTAAAAACACAGATGTTTCTGTTTTCAACAGATCACAAAGACTATATAGTATGCAGCACAATTTGTGGCTTCAATATCACAAGGTCTGTTTCATGGCAATTTGCAGCTTTATACTAATCTTTCAACAAGTACATTGTAATAGCACATCGCAAGAATCAGTGCAAGTAAACAAGAGCATTTTTTATGTCAGTCTCTTTGAAGTAAGGTTTTGATTACTGAGAATTCAGGAGGTAAATGATAATTAAATATTTATTAATGCAAAAAGAGGAAAAACCTAACTTGCTTACTATATCATGTTGTTCATTTCCTTATACAAGAAAGAACAATGTAATCCAATCACACACATGGAATAATAACATAAATACCTGAGTATTGTAGTATTTTTGATGTAGTCATAAACAAATCAATAGTAGTTTCCCTAGTCTTTATTACTTATGCGTGCATTACCTTTACCTTTCTGCGTTCACACAAGAAGTATTGGTAACCTATGCAGAAGATCATTTTATGCTTTCGTTTAATAATTATCAAACTAAATAACATCTCAGATAAAAGCAGGAAATACTTTAATGTAGCTCGAGTGCCTCCAAAAGACAAGAAAGAAGACAAGAGAAAAGAAAATTGCCACACCAGTTACCATTATCACAAATCCCAAGACAAGCAGGGTCAAATTTATAGATTAGTAATAATTACACTAAAAGGGGAACTAAAAACTAAGATTTTGGGAAGACATAACATGATATATACAAAGGGAACATGGTTCTATATCAAATATGTACCAGCCATAAAATAGTGAAGACTGATGACTATACATTTGCTCTGGGAGCACCAGACACCTTTATAACTTAAATAAGCCATCTTCCCTATAATAGCAATCATGCACACACTCAGACTGCACTTCTAAAAGACAGGAGTGAAATAATTTGTCAGGTTACAGCTGAAAATCTGTCTCTGAGCTGCGATAACTAAGGTATCATAAAGTGCAGGACATTATTGTTCATCTTTAAATCTGGATTGTCAATTAAAATGCTCTATGCTCTATCTATAAATCACATGCTTATCTCTAGCAGGGAGCTGCATCACCATATTAATACACAGACTAGTGCATCCCTAGGTACAATTTTGAAGGCAAAGAACATTTAGATCAGCGGGTCTCAACCTGTGGGTCGTGACCCCGGTGGGGGTCACAAGGCCATCCCACTGGGGTCGAGAACCGCACCGACACCCGGAAGCACCCGCAGGAAACCTTCTTATAAGGGTTCCTGCAGGGTGAGGTCGGCCGTAAAAGTCACCACGTTACACGCGACGTGATGACATTTTGGACGAATGTCAATACGTGACGCGTGTACGTGATGACGTTCGGCCGAAACGTCATCACGCGCGGCGTGGTGACGTCGGCACGATCACGTCAGCGGGGGTCGCAGTTCTAAAAGGTTGAGAACCGCTGATTTAGATCAACAACACTCAAGTACCCCTTGTTAAAGGGACAATATGGTTTGTTATTGAATAAGTATTCAGTTTCAGAAGGATGAAATGTAACTCTATTTAGCCATACCATACAGCCAAATGGGATGTTTAGACAATTTTACCCCTTTAAAAGCAAACATCACCAAATTCTCCATACAGCAAAGTTGAAAATAAATTAGTTCAGCTGTGCACTGCAGTCTGCACCTAAGCCACATAATATCCACTCTTGTAACACTGAATATACTAAAGCAGTTTGCTTATATAGAATTTAGAGAAAAACCTAAAATGCAGGTAGAAAATCTTCTGCTTGATTTGAAGAGAATCCAATATTTCTTTCAAAATGTATTTCATTTCATTTCATATCAAGAGGGTTACTCGCTAAGGTGCGAATTTGACTGTCAAATTCGCAAACAGCAGATTCCCATAGTAAATCCGCAACAATTTTTTAATGCTAATGTTGCGACAATTTTCCCATAATAAAGTCCCAACTGCGACAATATTCTCATTATAAAGACGCGACTGCAACAGTAGCAGCCTATTGCAACTGTCTTTATCTGGTGAATTCACACCTATACGCAAGAGTTTGGACTTTAGTGAATAACCCCTAAATGTATTTCATTTATTGATATATCCAGAGTTTAAGTCAGACTGTTTAGCTTCAGTTCCTAAGAAGTACATGCCTGCAGTAGCAAAGGCATATTGAGCATGTGCAGTGCCTTTAGTAGAGAGCAATATGTATCTACTCAGATGTCTCTGAGGTGAGTACTGGAAAATAAGGCATCCCTGCTAATTAGAAGTGGCAGAATTATATGCAAAAAAGGGCTTTCACATCCTCAAATCATGACTTATTGTGCATGACCTAGACCATAAAATGGGGGGCCTGGCAGAGTGCCATAAGTGTTAGCACGCTAGGCACGCACCCCCCAGCCCTCTGAAGCCATCGGGCCTTTCATGTGGCCCGATGGCTTAATTTGCCCACCCCTGGCCTAGACCAATCAGGCAGACCAAAAGTGATTATACATAATAATATATACATGTATACATTGGGCATATATAATGTATACATGTATATATACATAATAATATAAGTGATTATACAGTATATATGATTATACTCATACACATAAAGCAGAAACTTCATTAAAGTTACCCAAAGTGCTGAATAAAGAACATGAAACTCCAATCAGCAAAAGTACTCTTAAAAGGAAAGTAGATGGTAGTAGTGTCAGAACTTGAAGATTCTAAACAAGGTCACATTTTAGGTGTGATCTAAGTGATACTAGTATTTCACTATGAACCACTGGAAACAAGCACTGTTTAAGTCTACGTATAAATCTATTTTGGAGAGCTATGGCAGTAATAGAAGGGTTAATGTAAGACAAACAAAAGAGTGTGTTGGCCATCTACAGGTATAGCAAATCCACTCACCAGTAGAGGATGGCATGGCTACCCCTGGGACTCTGGTAACTGCAGACACAATAGACTGGAGCAACATTGGAACACGGCAGAAGACTAGACAAGACAGGAACCAACAGCAGAAAAACCCAGGAAAAGTCAACAAGCAGTAAGAAAATATCAACTGCAAGAGGCGTTTAGAAAGTTTAATAAAGTTCTATGAGACAAAGGGAAAAATAATACATCAAGTGGCTGTAGATCTCCTGTTTGCAGACTGGGGGGGGGG
>WMED01007316.1:0-17737 GCA_019650415.1 Pipa parva
CATGGGCCAGTGCTGTGTACTTGCCCCCCAGGCTAAAATTTGCCAGCCAGCCCCTGGTAATAGTGAAGCAGGCTGAACAGTGCAAGCTTTGAATCAGACAGACACACATCAGTGCTTTGCATTTTGCCCCTCACTGTGTGCTTTGCAATTTGCCCACACACACACACACACACAAGGACCCAGCTCGGTCTCTGTGCACAACATAAAAAGGAGTTCTAAACACATGATCAAAATGTCAAAATTAACAGCATCATTGAAGCCTTTCAATTTCCACTTTTATTCCATGTAATAAAAGCTCAGGGTATATTAAAACACCCATATTTAATTAAGGAAAGGAAAAACATGATGCATTATATTTAGGGTGATTTTTTTGCTGAATTATAAATTATATGAAACAAATGGAGGACTACATCCAAAATGTAATGTATATATGTATATAACGTCAATATGGATTGAAAGATATGAGCACAGGTTACACCGCACAGGTTCTTGATTTATCTATTTATATCATATAAGAGTAACCCGCAGGCCAAAAGACAGATAAAAGCATAAAAGGTTAAACTAAAACCATTGGGTGTCAGGGGATGCTGGGAATTTAGGGGGTAATTCACGATACTCTGAAGTGAGGTGCGGAGTGTTTGCCTCACTTCGGACTGACTGATCTGTGCTCGCTGATGTCCTGCACGCGAGCATCAACGAGCGCATTAAAGGGATTCCAGTGTTGGCAAGGCAACTCTTTTGCTCATGCTGAGACTGGAATCCCTTTAATGCGCTCGCTGATGTCCTGCACGCGGACATCAGCGAGCGCAGATCAGTCAGTCCGAAGTGAGGCGAACACTCCGCACCTCACTTCGGAGTATCGTGAATTCCCCCCCTAATCTCAACATAGACCAGTGGAAACAGGTGCCTTAAGTTTGAGCTTCTGTACACATTGATATTTTTAAATACAAACTGGAAGCTGCTATATGTTTTCCTCTGCTGAAGTAAAACTAATGATCTTCTATAGCCTTCAGTAAAACAGTGCCTCCCAGTAGATCACTAGCTTAATTACAAATATAAATAACATTTGAATGCAACATCCTGAAAATGGAATTCCTTCGCATTACTCCACAAGACAAGCCATAATAACCACTTATTATTTTTAAGAATCCCCAACTAGTGAGTGTAATGAGTACATTTAACTTTTATTATTTGGTCTCTGTCTCATACATACAGTGCTTTAATCTGGCAGCAGGCGTCTCTCACGGTGGTGGCTGTCTATTTGTCACTGTCTACTCAGTGAAGCCAACTACACAAGCTGTTGTGCCTCAAAGAAAGAAACATTTTTTTTTTTCTATTTTATTTGTTTTTCTCAGAAATATGCTATAATTAGTAGAATTCACGCAGAGTAGCAGTAAAGGAGAGGTGGGGGTACCAGTAAAGGAGAGGTGGGGTACCAGTCAGTGGGAGAGTAAATTACAGGAACATGCAGAGATTTCTTCTTTTTTACCCCCCCAAGAACAGACCATGCTTTGGAAAACCAGGCTTTTCTTTTATGCACTCAAACCTTTGCAATCTTTTATACATAAGCCAAAAAAGGAATATTTAGAAAAATCACGCAAGTTTTCTCCTGGTATATTGATATTCATATACCTTTAATTAGGTAAAAAATATTGACATTGCTGATTGGTTTTGAAAAGTTTTCTAGGTCCCCATCAGAAATATCAGCGATATCGATGGAAAAGGAGCTCCATTGAAATTAATGTAAAGTGTAGCAGTAAAATTGTTTGCCAATTGATAATATATAAATATATATATAAAATATCTCTGCTTCAGTAAAATTATATAAGTTAACTTGTTAAAATTTAAAAATGCATTTACTTTAATTTTGTAGTATATTCTAGGGCACTTTGTGAATATATGTATAATATACTGTATATTATCTACAGTTCGATAGAAAACAATCAGATCAGGGTGGAGGGCTCCTTGATCAACAAATAAACAATGGCTGCAAATAAGCAATAGAAATTGGGAACTTAACTCCAAAATGGATAAGAAAAACTCAATTTTCTGTGAAAGAAGCGCAAATATAAAGGGTACAAAATAGTGCCTCATCAAAACAAATTAGATTGAAAATAGGTGAAGCCCACCTTTTGTTATTAACTTCAAAAATAACATTTTTACTAAGTATTGAGCAGAAAAGAACTGTCATGCCAATATATTTGTGCATTACATTTTTGTAGTGTTACTGGTCCTTTAAGAACTACTCTTTTTTTTTTTTTTAAAGGGAATATTTCTCTTATAATGAATTACTTTGGTCAAATTTCCTAAAGGGCAAATTTTTCCTTTCCCGTCTTTGATTTATTTTTTCCTTTTTTTTTTTTTTTTTTTGAGGATTTACAATAAAAATATATCTGAAAAAGTACAAATAGAAAAAAAGATCAAAAAATGGAAAAAAAATCTTTTTTTTTTTCGTTTCTTTTTACCACCCACAATCTCAACAGTATTTTCCATTTACCACCTCATAACTTTCCTATAGGATAGCTTTAGCCAGGTCAGGAGTAGTGAACACTTGCAGCTAACTCAAGCTAAAAAGAATTTGGTAAATGCTGCCATAGACTTCTAAATAGCAAATCCACTGTTTCTTCCACTTCATATTAAACTTTATTTATAAAAAGGAATGTTATGAAAGTGCCCTGAATTTAAAGAAGACATTTTGCTAATTAATTCTATAATGGCTCTCCAGCAGTGATGAAAAAAAAGTACCAGATAGAGTCCTTGATCTGTGAACACCCAGGGGAGCCAGCTGCTTTGCCAAAACTGCTGCCCCAACAGCGCCTGCCCCCAGCACCCCCTGTCCCCCACTATTGCTGTTTCTTTATTTGGTCTGGAGGGATGCAGGAGGGGGTGGTGCTGTGCGGGGGGGAGGGGGGGGGGATAGTAACAATACTTTTGGCATTTTAGGTATGCCTCTGATTAGGGCAAAGCTGAACAGGTCTTAAAAATGACTAGATTTGAAAGATGCAGTTGCAGACAAGGTCAATGCAGAGGTTGTCTGATGGTGCTCACTTTGCATTCTTGCCACACATTTGCCAAGTCCACACCATATTCTCTAAAGCTTCCTCTCTTTGACAGCAATGGCACATTTTCCCACCCAGAAGGCCTGACAGAGCTGCGCTCTCCTCTCTCGCTGGGCCACATTACGTGACACAGCCAGCGCGTGGGTGGAGCCTCTCGTTGGGCCCATTAGCCCCAGTCTGATGCTGTTCATATTTGTGACATCACTGAATGAATGTTCTGATATAATCACAATCCCAACCATAACCAACAGGCTACTGAACTACTGTCATAAAAGAAAACAGCATCAAACCTCATACAAAACTTAAACATACCATTGTCTGTAATAGTGATAACGACAAAACACATCACAACTTTCTCCATACATACAACGCTGCAAGAAACCAGCCAACCAATTTATTGCTTTTTATCGCTTACATAAAAAGCGACAATGGGTTTTATTTTGTGGTCACCATTGCAGACAACAGGTTCATTATAAATCATGTGAAAATGCCCTTTCAGAAAATATATAATTTTTAAGCACAAAGTGACTTTTAAAGAAAATTAAATATAGCGCCTTATTTTTAGGCGCACATAGAAGGTAAGATTTTAATGACAGTGTCACTTGAACCATACGCTGTTATATATATAAGCAATGTAGGGTCACTGCGCTTTAATTTCAATGCTGCACCAAGTGACTTGTTGCTAGGAGTCCGCCATACCCTTACATTGGTACTGCGCCAAAACCTGGTCTGTCCCTGGAGGATCCCTTTCAAAGCATTGGGGGCAAGGTTTGCAAACAGATTGGTTAAAGAAAACATAAGGGGCTTATTCATGAAAGCCTGAACAGTCCCAGATTTTATTACAGATCAAAGCAGCGAATTAGGGGGCCAGTGGCAGGGATTCTACTGCCTGACTGACTACAGCGCACTATGTAAAAAATGCTTCTTCACTATAGGAATCCCATTTAGTGAATAAAGAGTAAAAAATTTGCGACCCGAAGAGACAAGAATACACTTTCACAGTTGAATTCTTACGTGGTGAATAAACCCCTCGGTTGATTAGACTAAGATTTGTGGAGCGTTTCATGTGTAATGCAAAAGTCAGTGTTTTTAATGTTTGTAACTTTTTTCTTTTTTATATTGTAAAATGTAACGCAACCAAAGAAAAGGCAAGAAAATGGTAGGAAAAGCTGGTGGGAAGGAGAAAATAGTGAACTAAAATGAAAGGTAATATGAAATGACCTACAAAGACATGTAGAGATTTCTTTGCCTAAGGTCCTGTTGATAGTAATTGTTTGCTGCTTTGTTCTGTAAGTGGCACACAGCTGAAGTGGCTCTATTGGTTGTGCTGGGAAATCTCTTAGAATAATTAAGCAGGAGCTTCCACACCTTAGTGAATAAATAAACCCAAGTATGCTGAGTTGGGTTAAACTCTTACCATAGTAGCGTACTCGAAGCCTGCTGTTTAAATACTCATGGCTTCACTGCTACGGAAACAAGCAACAAACTAGGAATCTCCCACTAATGCACGCACACACACACACACTAACAGCTTCCCAGCATGCCTTTTGTTTTTGTGTGGCGCACTTGTAAGACTGCCTTGACAAGGGTGGCTTTTTCTTAGCCTTATGTAATGCAGTGTTGCACCAGTTACGGAAAAACTTATTGGTAATATTACATGAAAAGAGATATACCTCTGAAAAAAATGACAGTGAAATGCATACTGTTGGACTTTGATGCAGTACTGATATATACATATGTATGTATCATGGAAATGTATCAACAAGAGCAATCTTTCTAGATGTCTAGTAACCCACAGCAACCAATCAGCTTGTAGGATTCACTGGTATACTGAAAGTAGAATACTGATTGTTGCTGTGGGTTACTAGACCTCTGTAAATGATTGCTCCTGTTGATGAATATATTTTTAATTATGCAGGACTGACAAATTTAACCATACAATTATAATACAAATATAGAAGTGAACAGTATAGTACAAGTGACATAAACTACAAGCATGGTACCAATTATGCAAATGGCAGATGTGCAAGATTCAATTTACTTATCTAAATGCTGATAGCAAAGCTCCTAAAAATTATTTTATTACATGACAGTTACATAAATATGACAAAGAAGTCTTGTCTTTGATCAATAGTCTAAGTAGGAAAGATAATAAAATGCTAATGGAATTTTTAGCAAAATACTCAAACATGGATAAATATGCCCCAATTGGCTTTTAATCAACCATGAGTTTTTCAATAAGCATGAAATTTGTTGTAAGAGCGTGTAATTTGAGCACTGCATTTTTTTTTTGTCCATCGGTAAATATTTCCCTAGGTTTGCTCCTTTTAGAAAAGACAAACGTGGGGGATATTTATCAAAGTCGAGAAGGTTTTTTTGAAGGCCTAATGGTGGGAAAACAGTATATATTTTATTATGCTGGTATCACCTATTTAAAAATGTTGTTTTTGACATGTAGAAAATCAGTTTTTTTTATGAATTTTTTTTTACATCAAAAAGTTATTTTCGATCTGTAAAAATCAGCAAAACGCTTGATAAATATCTTTTAGTAGACAATATTTAAACCCCGTTCTGCTTCCAAACTTCAAGAACTAAAGATTCCTCAAATGACACCTTTTTCCTAATAATCTGAAAGTCCAGTTAAAAATATCTTACAGAAAAACAAAACCCACCCAAAACTGTTTCTCAGTTTTTTCAGAAATCCATTTAACCCAAGTAAAGAAAAAAAATGACATGGAGAAGATGATGAGCTCCATTTGAAGCCTTCATTCATTTTGAAAGTTTGGAATTAATTGCTTAAGAACTCCATTAATAGGATTAGCAGGGACGTTTTGATTTAAAATGAGATGAAAGGATCTCTGGGCTATGTAAAACAGGGTCTTGTTTAATGGACATCATTTTATTTGTACCAGAATAGAGTTTTACATTAGGGTAACTAAACATAATAATGCTATGTTTTCACTGAGGTTTCTTTAGTACTAATAGATTTTTAAAATGTACATTTAAAGAAAAAACATTTGGTTTGCAGTAAATACTGTGGCTATTTACATTTAGAGGGAAAATTGACAGTGATTTTAGTTGGAATTTACTTAAAGTTTATTTCCCATTTAATAAATGCTCTAATGCTAGAAATATTAAAAAAATAGAATATAACATTTATTTTATAAGATAAGATACAAGGGAAATTATGTATTGATCATACAGTTTCTTTAGTGCTAATAGATTTTTAAAATATACATGTAAAAAGAAAGTGGTTTGCAACAAATACTGTGATTAATTATGAATTATAATTAATTGTTGTAAAGATACATCTATGAGAATTTTTTTTTTCAGTTTAAAGGGGAACTCCACAGTTTTTTTTAATGAAAAGTATAACTTTACTTACAGTTTATTTCCCATTTAAGGAACCTTTGAATGGCTATAAATACTAAGAACTAGAAATTATAATTTATTTTACAAGATAAGATACAAGTGAAAGTATGCCTGGATCATGAATTTATTTATTGCTAATGGATTTTTTTTCAAACCTGTGTTTTTTAAAATCCTTTTTTTTTTTTTTCAATTTAAAGGGAAGATTTATTGTTTAGGTGTTTACATTTCGTTTTCTCATTTAAGGAACATTTTAATACTATTAATACTAGAAATCTAGAAAACTAGAAATGTATTTAGCATTTAACATGTATTTTACATTTACATATATTAGTTAAGATACTAAGAAAATTATGTATGGATCTTACAGATTCTTTGTTCGTATGGCAACTTCATAGAAAATAATCTGTATTACACCTATAATCCCCCCTTGTCCTGCTAGCCTCTGATTGGACTTTGAAGCATGCTTGTTCAATCAGCCATAAGAGCTTTGCATAGTCTAATCATGTGATGGAGTCATGAGATTGAAAAAAAGAATTTAAAGGACCAGTAATGGAAAAGATAAAACATATAGATGGGCATGGTAGTTATTCCCACACAGTACTTTTGTATTGCTTTGCGTTTGTTTAGGAAGGGACTACACTAGCATTTTGGAATGCTGATTGTTACCAGACGTAAAAGCACAAAACCATGTTGTGGCTCCTGTTTATTTTTTAACTCACTGCAGACATGTTTGATATTGTGGCAACAAATACCAACCATCCTGCACCATTGTTTCATTAAATTGAAGTTATATTCATCACTGGTCCTAGAAAGTCTGACATCATTAAAGTACACAAAAATGACATAAAATAAAGATCTTTCAGAATTCTTTGGAGTGCAGACACAGTTTTTTCTGTACTCTACCACTTTGCTTATTTTGTTTGAGTACCACTTTCCATTTTCAGATGCAGAATGTAATGATAATTCTTTACTTATTTCAGAGGCCAAAAACATTTCCACTCAAAAAAATTATTTTTTTACCAATGTCCATCTGTTTCATCTTTAACCCAGATTTCGCATTGAGGTCCACCTCACCATAAGATTGTGAATCAATTCATTGAGCAATCAATCAAATCCTTTGTGAATTAAATGATTTAAAACTCTGCCAGTGTATGGGTGGTATTTATCTAAAGCAATCAACCATGATCACATCAATGAGCATGTTAAAAAAACTTCATATCTGATCACTTCTATCATAAAAAACAAAATTGCTTGTTTTCATTGTCATAGCCATGTGCTAATTTCATTTGTTGAACACATTTCAGATCGATTAATCTTCTTGATCTAATTGATTTGTGTATGACCAGGCAAAATTCCACAATTCCTCATTGGTTAAAGCATACTTCCGCACACTAAGATCTACCAATTATACAAGGCGTGATTATCATAGTATGCTCAAGCATATCTCTGTGGACAATAGTCTTATAGCCTAGCTTAAAATCTAAATATATGGTTTCCATGCCCAACCAGGGCCCCAGAGTTTTTTCAGGATACCTTCACAGGTGGATCAATAGACGAAATGCCAAGAGTTTTGTTTTATTTGTGGTGATGTAATCACTGCAGTGAATGCTGAAATAGGACAGTTGTGTGTGTGTTGGCTGAGGAGTTGAGAGTTTCCCTGCTATTGATGTCAGTCTCTGGGACTGAACATAGCCACTTCTTTCCGAGACATGTTTCAAATAAAGCAAAAGCTGAAGTATTTATATGTTTATAGATTTTATAATATTGACATAAGTATATAAAGAAATTTGTGTAGGCACCTACAAAAAAGCCCTATAGAAAAAGAAGAGGTCTAGCAGCCAATCCTGTGGGGGGGTTTTTTGGATTTTTTTTTTTATTAGTGCCCAGAGTTAAAAACGTTAATATAAGACAACTATACTGTTAGGCTCATGGCACTAATGATGGTGTTGCTGATTGGAGGTTGGGGACGGCCTCCTGCGGGTCCCAACAGATTTACTGTATTTGCTGGCGTATAAGACTACTTTTTAACCCCTGAAAATCATCTGAAAAGTTGGGGGTCATCTTATACGCCGGGTATCACTTTTCTCTCTCTTTACCTAGCTCCTCCATTGCCCAGCTGTCTGTACTGAGCGCTACAGCATTCCTTCCCCAGCATTGATGTAACTTCCTGTGTGCGACAGGAAGTTTAATCATTGCTGGGGAGAGGAAACGCTATAGCGCTCAGCACAGACAGCTGGGCAACAGAGCAGTTAGGTAGGGAGAGAGAAAAGGACTAAGATAGCGCCCCCCTCCTTCAGAGGGTAGGGCTTGTAGGGGCAGCACAGTGTGATGGTTCTCTGATAATCTTGGAGACAGGGAGGGCTGGGCAGGATGGGAGAGCTGACCAATCCAATCAGGATTTGCATTGGAAGAGGGGTAGTCTTATACAGCGAGTATATCCCAAACTCTATATTTTAACTGGAAAAATTGGGGGTCGTCTTATACGCCCAGTCGTCTTATACGCCGGCAAATACGGTACATTAATATGGCTGAGCTGTGGCACTGCTTAAAAATCCAGCCAAAGGTGTGTGTTTTTTGTGTTTCTCCATTAATTTCTATTTCACTGTACTTTCCGATTGAGTTACATAGGGTAAAAAAAATGGTAAATATCAATCTGTCGAAAGCAGCACATTGCACTGTTGGGAGGACCAACTCCATAGGGAATAATAGTTTAGGTCAGCCTTAGGGCGATAAACAGCATTGTAAATAAAGGTGGTTTCTCCAGGGTTAACTATGCTAAATGCTTTTTCACTTTTATAAATACCCCCTATATATATGTACATGTCCTTAAAGAGAGCAGAATCTATTTACTGGCTTTTTAATGTAATCTGATATTTCTTTTTCAAATGTTTATTTTTCAAAAAAATACAAATAGAAACAATTCATTATTGCTGATTGTGTTCTTTTTGGTTTGGTTATTTATTTTTCAGATTTTGCTTTTATTTATTTATTTTTATTTATTTTATTTTTTTTACTATTTGGAAAAAAAAATGTTTTGACAATATTTCATTATTTTTTTTTTTTTTTACATTTACAGAAAAAAAAAATTGGAGAAATTTCTGCATCTTTCCCCAGCATTTTTAATATCATTTCACACACATTTTGTTTTCTGATTTCTGTCTCTTGGATTTCCCATAGGCATGATGAATAGGTTTCATCAAAATGGAATTAAAAAATGGCAGTTTCAGTTAAAGTCAATACAAAATGTTATAATAGAAAATTCTAGCAGTATCAATAAAGCCCACCACCCCGATCCTGGATTCCACGAGACAGTTTGTTTTTGACTCCTGTCCCTGAGTCCCAGTCCCCTTTGCCTCCCCCTTCCCTGCACCTGATGGCTGCCCCTGGGACTGATGTTACCATTACAGAACCAATAAAGGGGAAGTAGGCAGTGCACCAGTGATGTCACTAATGATGTCACTGGTACACAGCCAATCAAAATACAGTAGACACTGTGGGGGGGGGGGTGGTGGTAAGTGGGAGGTATGGTAAAGTTGAGGTGAAAAATCATAGCAAAATGGGCTCAATTTGAAAAGACATTTTGAAAATGTTCTTAAATAGGCAAAATGGTCAAAAAGTTGTAAACTGCAGAATTTGCCACTTTTAGCCATTTTACTCCTAGGAAATATGCCCCTATAAAAGGGTTTTTGCTTCAGCATCAGACTGGCCCACCAGGACACTGGGAAAATTCCAGGTGGGCCCCAGTCTTGATCGGCCATCTCCATAGGACTGAAACCTCCTTACTTGTGGGCCACATCACGTGTCATGGCCAACATGGGTGTGGGGCCTCCCGGTGGGCCCGTCAACCCCCAGTCCGACACTAGGTTGCTGTATTGGTAAAAATGGAAGAGACAGATCATCCACCAAGCAAGCACAAAATACTATAAATGTACCTTTTAAGTCCATGTTGTTTTAAAGCTCTGGGAGATTTTCTTGGACTAAAGCCCTCTCCACAGCTATGGATACTTTTTATTATGCATGACACTAAACAATGGAACTTTCCAGTTTATTTGCTCTTATGACTTAAAAGGATACTAACATACATTCTGTTTTGCAGTGTTCACTATGTGTATTTAAATGAACTTAACCAGTAACCCCCACAAGTTACCTTGCTATTAAGCAATTATCTTAGCAGCAAAACACACGACCCTTTCTGTCAGCAGTTTCAGATACTAGATTTGTCGTGGTCGCGAATTTAAAAGTGTTACCATTTTATATGGCCCACAGGCCAAAAAAATGTTGGGCATCACTGGCTTAGCCGGATCATCCCTTTAAGGATATAGTGAATAATATAGGCTGCATGATTGCTGTTCCGCAGGATGAATTTTTAGAAAGTATTAAAGGATAGGTCTGGTTATATTATTTTATGTAGGGGATGAAGAACGAAAAAAAATGTTCATTTTTACCTCATTTGTGAAATCATCTCTTTTAAATTAACCAGCAAACCAAAGTTAAATGTTAAGATATTTTTTACAGTCTTACCCTTTATTTTAAATTAGCCTGTTTCCCTTAGTCCCTATGAAGTGCACCCTAAGCATGTGCTGAGCCAGCGGCTGGGAGAAGAATTAAGCAAAATTTTAAAGGGTCATTTTCCAATATAACTTTAGGGGCACAAACCATTAATGCCATAGACCTGGATCATCTCTGAGATGGTATAACAAACCTTATGTATAAGTGATATTATTACAAGCCTAAATCTTTGCCAGGGTTTAGTTTTCCTTTTAAAAACTGAAAAACCTGATTTAATTTCACAGGTTTGCAGGTTGCAACAGTCTTGAAATATTCTAAAAATGATACAAAGAAACACTGGAATGATTACATTTATTAACCGGCACACAATAGAATATATCAGAAAATATTTGTTTATTGGATAAAGAATGAATTTCAAAAAATAAATAAAAAAATGAAATGCTCGCTAGAACCAACTATCACAGCGCTATGAAGAGTAGAAGAAATTGGCTTCTTATTAAAAAAAACAAAAAAAAAACTATTGATGTTTACCTTCACCCCCTTAAGAATCACACCTGGTCCTAATGAGCGTTTAGTTCTCCTTTACCTGCAAAAGTAATTATATGTATGTTCAAAAGGGTTATTTTGTTAATAAAATAAAAACCTGACAATTCAAAAAAATATTAAACTTTGGTAGTTTCATTTACATTGTGAGACATATAAAGAAGGATGGAAAATGTGATCATGGTACTGGACAGAAGGGGTTAAGGAGTGTTTATTTGAGTTGGGCACCTTACTTCGCCACACACATAGGAGACAGAAGCATTTGTGCTCAGACAAGAAACACCCTGTTAACATTGCAAAGGGAGCTCCAAGTCCAGCGTCATGACGAGCCAAGCAGGTTACATTTACCAACCAACGCACACAGACCCTACTACCTTGTAATCCCTAAAGTACAAACCAGTGCAGCCAATCTGGGGATATACTGGAATAAGAACTGGAAAAAATAGCAGAGATGTCAAAATGCTGAAAACTCAGCAGCCATTTACAAAATCCAGACATCAGATGGAGAATAAATCAAAAGGAGAACTAAAGGAGAAAAAAACTAAAAAATAAAATCTTTATTACCAGTTAAAATTAAGAATGGAATGTTTTTATTTGCATTTAAGAATTAGGCTTATCTGAATATATGATTTTTGCACGGATATGTGTTTTTAGCTCAACTACCAAAACCTGGTTCTCTTACCCAACCACTTCCTATCACAAATTAAGTCGTTCAGTTATGACTAACAACCATATTTTATAGTTATAATATTAAGGGATTCATATACCTTTATGTTAAAGAGAGGGATATACTAGGCATTCTGGTCCAGTTTTCCTGTAACGCCTACTAGTATATCCTTCCTCAGTCTGAGAGAAAAGTTGAAGCAGTAAAATGATACGACAAACTTTGAAACACCTGGAGGATCTAGCTGAAATGGAAGAGGATCCTCACTAAAACCATTGCAAATTGTACCGCTTTCTGACCTTTCTATATAAATTAGCAGGATTGTAAAGTCCAGCAAAATGAAAGATAATGTTGAAAAGCGTTGATACATAGCTAAACATAACAGATGAAGGTTGAAATAGACTTTTTTTTAAAATTTCCCCTCCGCAACTGTAGCCTTGCCCTATGGCTTCATAGACATGGACTGTTTAACATGATAGTATATGATGTACTGTATGTGCTTTAGTTTGATCATAAGTGTGCATGGTCAAAATGAATTCCAGTTTTGGGATTTGGAATGTTGAAAGGGAGGTCCACGGTGCATGGTCCACCTTCTTCACTCTGGCTCAGCGCTGGTAGGAAGCCCAGTATAAGATATTTTCTGAATATTCCAAAACAATTGATACTACTTTTACAAAGCATCATACTATATAAAGTGAGGGCTGCAGACATTAATGAACTCAAGTCATCAATTTTATGTAAGTAGAGAGAAAAAAATCATCTATGGGACCTTTCAATGCTGGAGGACTTGGGAAACTACCTATTTGATCTCATGAACCATCCAGCGCTTGCACATACTGTACATACTAGTCCATAGCATTTCAATGATCTTTATTCTATAATGTTTATGATGTAAAAACACAGGGCAACAATTATTAAGATGTTCAGAACTTCACTCTGTTAAACTAGAGATACCATATTGTGTGCTAACAAAAATTAGCACGAAATGGCAAAGTTAAAAATTGAGAAAGCTGGAAAATTGTTTTCCTTGCTTAAATTGTTTGAATTAATGTGAAATTAACAATTAATTCAAAGCAAGTGCCACAATTTCAGCAATACAGACATCTTTTTTATTTGAACACAGGGATGAAGTATTAAAGTGCACCTGTCACCTTGCAATTGTTTTAATTAAGTAAAGTACATCAATCGATAATGTAAATAATAAAGTCAATTCTCAAAAAAAAGATTATAAAGTAGCTCTTACTGTTGTCCTGATTTCCAGATCTGGAAGCTGCCATTTTGGTTAGGACTTGCCTATCTATTCCCACGCCATCAAATACTTGTGGCTGCACTCTCCCTCTGTCAAATCTCACCCATGCGCACTTAATTAAATCAGGGATGTGCATTGGCAACAGTAACTAAAGCATGAAATGCTAGACTTAGCGCTGCAGCAACACCTGCTGAAATTGCTGCAGCGCTAAGTTTTCCTACACTGGGGGTCCACAAGACCTCGACTTTTCCCACACCACCCCAGCCTCAACCCCCTGATCCTCCCAAAATCAACCCGGCCACCTGCCGCTAATAACCATTAAATAGCATGTAAGCGGTTAAATGACTTAAAACCCAATTATTTCCATAGTGCTACTGCAATATTAGCGCTTTGGAAATAATTAGTATAAACTACATAAACCCCACCTAGTAGGGGTGATACTGGAGGGAGGTGTGTGGGTCCCAGAGACCCCTGCAAGATGGGGTTTATGTAGTTTATACTAATTATTTCCATAGTGCTAATATTACAGTAGCACTATGGATATAAATGGGTTTTAATATAATAACCGCTAACTTGCTGGTTAATGAATAATAGCGCTGGATGGGGGCTGACGCTGAGGGGGATCAGGAGGTATGGGGGTCCCAGGGACCCCTGCTAGCTGGGGTTTATTAAGTTTATAAGGAAGAGGGCATTTACATGAACACACTTGAGAATATCGTGTAAGGAAGCGACTTGTCAATTGTATATATGACACTTCCTCTTAACTCATCCCAACTTGACTCCAGAAAGAAGACAGTGAGAAATGCTGTATAAAGGTTCATTTTAAAAATACATCTATATTTTAAAAAAGTGATTATTTCATTAGTAAAAATTAATTTAGTAATTGAGTTTTGAGGTGACAGGTGCACTTTAACTATTAGAAATCCTTAAAAGACAATCAGATACCTGTTTTCAGTATTGCAACTGCATTTGACTAGTGAATATTAACTGCAGACATCAGCTACCATTCTAGTGAACTTTGCACCAAAATGTTGCCACGGTGTTCCCCCATTCTGGAGAGCTTTGTTAAAGGTAAAGAAGGCCACTAAATGTTAACTACCTACAAGTTCCTTACCTGATAATCTATCACTCAAAGTTCTGGAGCCTTCAAAAATATGGACTAATGTCACTGTGAAAACTCTTATGCCCATGGTTGTCAACAGAAAAAAATGTAAGGAGGTGGTGGTGCCATGACATCATTATGTCATTGATGTGTTTACATGATGACAGAGACTGATATAAGGGCACCACCATATCTGATCTGATAAAGATCAAATGTTATCAATCTGAATTAACTGTAAGTAACTTTCCAGCTGTTCCACTCATCTTACTGAAATCATACAGCTACTATATCATTGGTATAAACATCAGTATGGAACCATCTGTTGAACATGTTGGAAAATCAGTTTCCACAGATATGTGCTATCCACAAATATCTTGTCAACTAAACACATTCGTTTCCAACATATGAAAATAACAGTTTACTGCCGTTAAGGTCAAATCTAAAAATGTATACTCTGTATTTTACAGACACTCACTCATGTGCCTGGTCCTATAGGGGAATGTAGATTACAGTCTTCAATAAAAGGGACTTTTGAGTAATAGGCTCTGTTATGAAGAAGATACAGCACCTGGGGGAAGGAGTGTAAGTAAGAAACTCTAACACCTGCAACCCTGCTAGATTCAATGTACAGAGGATTATGGGTATGGATTTAGGTTATCTTGAGGAGAAGCTTAGGAAAGCTGAGGTAGCTGAGGTAGCTTATATATATATATATACAGTATATATACTGTATATATATTGTGGCAATATGGATAATTAGCTCTTGGTTAGCTGCAAAGTAGTTGGGGGTCTTTTGTAATGGATGAAATTAAAAGGGAACTATTCACAATTTTAAAAGAAATGTGTAGCTTATTGTAAAGAGTAAGGATAATATTAATTTTTTGTTCATATTGTAGTTTTAAGAAATTCTGGCATGCTATTTATGGTTTTTGTGTCCTTGTTTTATTATATATTCTCCTTCGAATAAACCTCTTAAGCGGAATATATTTTTTTGCCAAGCAGCCAAAGCTTCTCAGTGTGGTTTGGGTAGACCCTTCAATATAATGGTAGGCAAGCTTATTTAAACTGTTGGAGCCTTACATGCCCTTATAATAATTTCCTTGCTTTTCTTTCCCTTCCAGTCCACTTAGCAGAAGATATTGAGGCCTTTTTGGGTGTAAACTGCAGGAAGCTGTGAAGGATTTTTCCCTAGATTTTGATCCCTGAGGTCATGCCAGGTCTATCTGGTGACCCCGGCAAGCGGCAGTTATTCAATTGTAATATTAGACTCCTAGGTTTGCATGGATGGTACAGGCACCCTCACCAGCCAACAGTTGGTCAAAGGGTGAAAGACAAGACAAGTTATTGTTACACTGTGGGTAGTGACTATAGCGTTTTTGTTAGCAGTTAATAAAGTTTGTTTTGTTGTTATTTATTGTGTATTGTGGGTAATTCTTCCTTTTGCAAGTGTCTGTATATTATTTCAAAGTTTAGGTAAAATATGGAGTGATACAGACCTTACTCACAAACCACAAAAAATGAAAAGAAATATTTAAAATTCATTCCAAGGTGGACAAAACGTTAAGAGAATAAATCTTATTTGTTTTAGTTTTAAAAGAAAGGGTAAAAGGAGAATAAAAAGCAGGGAATTCAGTGATTAAAAACAAGTAAGGGGAATGGGCTGACCAGTGCATTACAGAAAAACAGACCATGCAATGGTGGGCATTCTACCACTACTATTTATATACACAGTTAATCCAAATTTCTCCTATAATAGTATTATCTCACTGCCTGAGATAAAAGAAGTTGTAAAATGGCAGCGCAGGTATATTCAGGTAACGGGTCACACACACCTACCTCTGCCTACACTTCATGTATATTCTGTGATTGTGCAAAACTGCACGGCCCTTAATGGGAACGTCTGCTTTAACCTGGCAAGAACATCTCCTTCCTTGTCATATTCTTGCTGTTCTCAGGGTGTGAGGGAGAGGATTAATTGTGTATTGTCTCCATTCCTGATGGTGTAATCTTGTGTGTGCACATAAGCGGTGGGGAGGAAGGGGGTTTTTTAGACTTGGAACAAAGGAAATCTTTGGGACGGTTTCAGAGCCTCTTAGTGCTGCCTGGGAGATGCTTTTGCGTTAAAGCTTCTCCCAAGAAAAACATCTTGGCTCATGAAATGTCAGCACTCTGAGGCTGGAGCCTGATCCACAGAGACCCTGAGAACATCCGTCCAAACACAATATAATCAACCAGCTTGGAATTAAAAAGCTTCTTTCTACCACAAGGCTTTCAATCTTTCTCTGCCAGAGAGGCCTGCCCTGAATTGCTACTCACAGTGCTATGGCCTCTCTGCTTCAGGAAGGCTTAGCTCATCTCCCCCTAAGTGCTGGCATCCAGTGTGCACCCTCAGTAATACGTGTTCATATGGGCACGGAGTAAAACTACAAGATGGCAAACGGTCAGCCACATATAGCTGCAATTGGCACAAAACACAATTGTGTTCAATTTCTTGTAACTGCTTTATGTACTGTTGTCAGCAGTAAACAGTGTCAAAATGCACACAAGTTTACTTTAATGACTACTTGCAGACTAATTAAAGATGTGCAACAATAAGCCAAGCAGGTGCAAGTGACAGGTCATTGTACACAACTGCGTGAATATTCTTACCATAGTGCTGTAATGTGATTTCAATGGCTAGCTGAGTCAGACTGGTCTTCCAGTATACAAGGAAAATTCTGGAAGGGCCCCGAGCAGACCTGTCCACACTCTGGCAAGCTACCAACTTAACCTGTCTATGTCACATGCAAGGCTGGCTCTGGGGGGGCCTCCCAGTGGACTAGACTGTGTCAGTCCAACACTGATGGCATGCAGCAAAAACCCAATGGTAACATTAGGCTAAGATTATAATGATAAGCTCACCAGGCTGAACTGATGAAAACAATAGTTTCTTTTTAACACTATAGCCTGAGTCAGGTTATGGGGCTATAATTTTTAGTTATAAATATAACCTGTATCACAGCCATAGTATGGAATGGGCTACTGAGTTGGTAAAGAAGAATCTTTCCTTAAGAAAGTGCAAAAAGTTCTTGGTGATACTATTAATTTAAATTGCCATTTAAAAAATGCAATTGTTTTGGATGATAATATCCATCATGTAATCTTCACCCTGTGGTTTTCTAGCTGTTGCTGAACTACAATATTAATATTATCTAATAGGCCTGATAGAATAACAAAGGTGCAGGTAGGGGGGCACCTAG
>WMED01007317.1:0-17737 GCA_019650415.1 Pipa parva
AATAAAGTGAATATTTTTTTACTGCTGGTGTGCCGGAGAATTTTTGGAGATTTTGGATTATACATTTACAGGGAAATCTTGTCAAACATGGCTTACCAGGCTGCAATCCTAGGAAAGAGCGGGGTTAGAATTTCCTGCGTTATAACAAACCAGGTGATTCCCAATATGCTTCCTGCCAATGCACCATATGCCACCTGACTCCAGCTGTGATACAATAGATAAACTCTGCAGGAAAAAAAAAATATATATATTGGTAAAAAGATAGGTAAACAATAAAAATAGCCTTGGACTACTACTAACCACCATAAAGCAAAACTGAACTGCTGCATTAGTACCAGGCAGCAGTAAACATCACAGGACAGCAAGGAAATACATGTTTTTGTAACACAAAATATTTTCTACCTTTATATATACACAACTTCATCAAGGGGGTAATTATTTACAGAAGTCTCGTATAGACCATAGCAACCAATCAGCAGTCAGTATTCTCCTGTGGAAGGAAACAAGAATAATAAAAGACAACTTCTGATTGGTTGCTATGGATTACTAGATATCTGATGCACATGTATACAAAGATATTCATGCAAACCTACCTGCTGTAGGAAACTAGGCATGCTGCTGTTAGAAGGCACAGAGAGAGCACATGACGCCAAAGAAGGTCTAGAAATCGAGCATTGTTTGTTTGATGCATTCTAAGAAAGGAAGACATGTTTAACTCACCAGAAAGGAAAGGCAAATAGTATTGATATTAAAATAAAGAAAACTACAAGGGGCTACCAGAGACTCAGGGTTATTCACTAAAGTCCGAATTATCGCGTATAGGTGTGAATTCACCAGATAAAGACAGTCACAATAGGCTGCTACTGTCGCAGTCGCATCTTTATAATGACAATATTGTTGCAGTCGAGACTTTATTATGGGAAAATTGTCGCAATCTTAACTTTAAAAAATTGTTGCGACTTTATGAGGAAATTGTTGTGGATTTACTATGGGAATCCGCTGTTTGTGAATTCGACAGTCAAATTCACACCTTAGTGAATAACCCCTAAAATGTCAGCTCTCTTTAGAACTAAACAGTGAAACACACGGCAAGTATGATTTCTTCCCTAAACGTTTGTTTTTTAACTATTTGTGTTAGCAATTGGCTTAGTATAAAAGAGTTTTATATGAATGTGTGCAGTTATATCGGCATTATAGTGCCCCTTTAAACAGGCTAAAATAAATCTCCCTCAACACTTTTCTTATATACATCAGAAAACCAATGATTTTTCTGACCCTACAAGACTACTTTACTTTGGTAAAATGTGTCAGACTGAAGGCTTTACAGATGCAATCAGGAATGACTTAGAGAGTATCGTCTCACCTCAAGTAAAGGAAAAGGAATGAATAAACAGAAAAAAACCACATGAACTGGGAATGGCTGGAAGGCAGGCCGTATTCTGTATTCACTGTTGCATGGGTTCCTAAAGGAAGAAATAAATGTAAATGGCAAGTATTTCATGTGTACACAACAAATTCCTAAACTGGGCACCAGGTGAAAATCCTTATTATCCGTGCACTTCTGATGCCTTATTGCAGGGGTCGGCAACCTAACGCTCTTTTGATGTCCATATCTGGCTCTTTCACTGAAAGGAGCAGTGCAAGCAGTGCCGACAAGTGCTATAGAGAGCTCTCTCAGCGCTTCCGGATTGCTAGCTAATCCGGAGCCGCTGATGTCACCGGCTTCAGGGTTGCTAGCCAATCACGAGCCGCTGTAGTCACCGCGAGTCCAAATTCTCTGCATGTGACGTCATCGGCTCCGGATTCAAAAGGGCTGAGGGAGCCGCACGTATATATGGCTCCCTCAGCCCAAAATGTTGCCGACCACTGCCTTATTGAAACAGATCAGAGTATCAGTTCAATTTGAAAAATGTGGACCTATTTGTAAATGGTTTTAATACCTCCTACCAGTGATGCCTAACCTACAACCCGCGGGCCATATCCGGCACCCAGTCCGAAGTTCGAATTGTTGCGTATAGGTGTGAATTTGTCAGCTAAAGACAGACTCAATAGACTGCTACTGTCGCGTCTTTATACTGAGAATATTGTCACAGTCGCAACTTTAAAAGTTGTCGCAACTTTACTTTACGGACGCGACTTTGAAGCGGCCCATGACACGTGTGTCGGAAACTTATATGGCCGCCAGGCAGAAAAAGGTTGGACATCACTGCCTTCTACTGTATTAAAAAGTATGCTCTTTCTGTTCTAGTGCAGTGATGCCCAACCTACAACGTGGTGCTATCTGGCCTGCAGCCTGAATTCTGAAATCCGAAATGTTGAATATAAAAGTGTGAATTCGACAGCTAAAGACAGTCACAATAGACTGTTACAGTCACGTCTTTATAATGGGAATATTGTTACAGTTGCGAGTTTACTATGGAAAATTATAACAGCTGTTACTTTAAAATTTGTTGCACTCGTGATTTTAAAATTTGCGACTTTTAAGTGTGTTGCGATTTTATATGGCCCCCAGGCCAAAAAAAGTTGGGCATCACTGTTCTAGTGTAAGTGAAAGGACAAGTGTAATTTAAGACACTATAGAACAGGGATCGGAAACCTTTTTGGCTGAGAGAGCCATATACGTGCGGCTCTGCTCAGCCCTTTTGAATCCGGAGCCACTGATATCATATGTGATCGGCTCTTGATTGGTTAGCAACCCAGAAGCACTGTAAGAGCTTTGTCTATACAGCAATTGCCGGCGATTAGCCAGCAGACTGTAATGAGTGGTGCTCGCATGCAACAGCAGATGCAGCCATCAAAAGAGCCACATCTGGCTCGAAAGCCATAGGTTGCAGAACCCTGCTATAGAAGGAATATAGTAACTGGGACAAAGTTCATATCACAATGGTCAATCAGCAGGTACAATTATAGAGGTAAACATAATAGATGAATAGACTTGTCCAAATGTTCCCCTGATGTTTGCATTCTAGACATTTTGCAGATTGTGTGTGAAGAATATTTAGTGGCAAAATAAATAATCATGAAAATATTAAATTTGAAAAAACTATTCTTCCTTATAACTAGCCCAGACTATAAAGAGCGGAAGCCGCAAGGATAAGTTATGTGAGTTTGAGAGTAATTCATTATATTACATCTGTAAAATCTGATTCTACATTTAGGAATGATGATCTGACTTTTTAACTCCTTTACATACCTTCACATGGACGTGGCTCTCGGACAATGTTCTTTATTAACCAGTTAACTCCTTCATTGATAACCAGGCCCACCAGGAATGAAATCTGAAACAGATTTAAACAGAGGAAAAAAAAAAAAAATCAAATCCCCAAAAATGTGACACTGTGAATTTAAGTGAAGATAAAGGGGAAGCTCTTACCGTGTGAAGCTCCCTTTTGAATATAATTAGCGTCAGAAAACTGATGAGAATGAAAATTGGACCTAGGCTGAGGTAGGCCAACAGATGGCCATATACATCTCCTGAAAGGAAAACAGTAATAGGATCTTTCAGAGAACACTTTAAAGATTACAATTACGTATGCTCCGAGTAAACACATGAATCTAAAGAGAAGGGTGCATTGATATTACATAAATCTAATTCATGACAATCCTTCCAGCTATAGCATTTTTAAATAAATAATGAAGTGGATTTCAACCTAAGTGCCAGCCCGTCACTCACAGTGACACTTAAGGCATAGATAAAACAGATTTGTAGAGTGGTAACGTACAACACAATGTTCATCCTAACACCTCAAGTATAGCAGGAAATAATTGAAGCAATTAAATACTGCATATGAATAACTGACAAGGCAATCCTAATAGCAATTGTACTTCTCTAGATTTAGTTTATATATTGAAATGATATACAACTGTGCATGAAATTGATTACATTGTATACAAAAAGATGACATGTCTGCTTGCATATATATTTAGCATTTCCTGGAAGTTTTTTGTAGTTCCTTGCCATCCAAAAATATCCCAATTTACGTCTTGGAGTTTAACAGAGAAAGTATATAGAAAGGTAGGAGAGAGTGGTTGTGTTAGTCCACAGATGCAAAAAAAAAATGAGTATTTCAATACTTGGTGATACCTTTTTTTATTGGACTAACAGTCAGTTTTGATAGACAAGCTTTCAAGTAGTCTGTCCTCCCTTTATCAAGTATTTCTTTAGACTTGATAAAGGGAGGACAGACCTCTTGATAGCTTGTCTATCTAAACTGACTGTTAGTCCAATAAAAAAGGTTTCACCAAGTATTGCAATGCTATATATATATCTCCTTTCTTCTTGAAAAGGATAGAGATTTCTACCTTAGCTCAGATATGCAGTAAATGTAACAGAAAAAGAAATCACAGTATCCTTTTAGCAGTATGTAACAGTAGAATAATCCATATATTTGAAATAAAATTAGCCAAAGGGTTCAAAATGCATCAACTAAGCAGTTGTAAAGAAAATTTCGTAAAAAAAAACAGCCTTCTCTCAAAATAAAGTGAGCATCTATTGGAAAATACTACAAGGCTGCATGGAAAGAAAAACAGCTGCATTTAAATTATTTTGATACAATCCTTAAATAAGCCGGTACCCTTATATTTTAGGTTCGTTTTAATAGCCGTTGCATTATTGTGCTATCAGAGAGAACTGTGGAAGAGGGTTCTAGTATTATTGTCTATTTAAAAAAAAAAAAAACTGGCATGACATTGTCAGACACAAAACAAACATGGCTTAGGGGCAGAAACAGGAAGCATTTCACAGTAGGCATAGTGGATTAACTGGATAACACAGCATAAAAGATACCAGCTAGTACACAAAGAAAAGCCACAAACCTCACTAAGGCCCATAAATATTTTAGAAAAGCAATCAGCTTTTAAGTGCATATGAGAAATACTCACAAATATTAAGTTTAGAATGTCTGTGCAAAGCATATTGTGAGCTTATGTTTAGATAATGTAAACACTTAAAAACTACCTTAGCAAGTAATTTAATTTTAAAAAAGTCAATAGTTTGATTTTGTTAAACATGACTGCCATAAATGCAGCCAAACTACATTACACCTACAGGATAGTTATAGGTATAATGATCACAATATCCCATTTGCAAACTGTGTGACAGCACATAGGTCCAGGAAGCATGGAAAACTCAAGATTTTAAAAAAACTACCTCTGTCAGCTGCCAAGGAAAGCATCAGGGACAGCTCCTCATACTATGCCTGGTGCTGAAATAATGTCCAAAATATCCAGATTGTCCATGCCACTGTACTGGTTATTTGTGTCACTCATGAGCTCTACTGCTGTACCCTTTTTCCCCATAGCTAAATCCCTACTAGTAGTACAGTACCTATCAGAGGTGATACTGCTGCTTTTTAAACTAATACAGAAGCCTGAAACACATCATTATGAGTTGTAATTTATATGCAAAGGCTGCAGGAAGCCCAAACATTTCCATCACACAGAGTTCTAGAGAGCTCAGACCTGCCAAATTATTGTTTCTGTGCATTAACCCACAAATGCATTTATACCCAATCTTTATAAAACTCCACAGACATACATCAGGCTTGATTTAAATGCATGGCTTCTTCTTTTACTTGTATTTTAGACAAATGCTTCCTCTTTAACGGTAGAACGTCGTGGATTGGTAGTTCAAATTTACCCAGCATTGTTGTTCCTATCCTACTATTGTTGCTTATGACAGATAGTAAAAAAATAAATAAAACTTTTCCGGGAACGGAATGACCCTTTCCTGTAAACCAATCACTATACTCACAATTGCACAAAATGTCAGAGCGACAAATAATTGCAGCTGAGCATCACAACTTTTAAAAACCCTCCCCATGCAATTATTACATGTGCAGTTATGCAGAGAGATACAATTTAGAAGATATTGCAAATGGAGCAGCAACTACTTTAATAAAGTAGAGGTGTTGTATTTTCTGTCGTGACCAGCACCTATGGGACAACTGCAAGACACTGGTAAAAATGTAAATAAAAGTTCCCATTGTTCAATGAACTATGCAAACGTGTGTTTATTTCCTGGATCTATCGTTAGGTTTGCTAAATCCTAATAGTATTTCTTGCACTTAGAAGCAAAGCTTAGAATGTAACTTGTGCAAGAATAAAAGATTCATTGGGCAGGACTGGGCCTAACCAGTAATGTACAAACAATGATCAGCCTTTATTAATATCCTACCAGCCACCCAGTATACTATAAAATCTCTATACTTTACAGCAGCACCGTAAAATGCAACTGCACAGCTCAGACAATGTGCAAGTCACTGCATGATGGGGGAAGGAGTGATAACCAGCATTCCCACACCAGGAAGCACAGGCATCTGCACTGCTCTGTAGCAGCTCGGGCATGCGCGCTGAGCTCACCTGTGCACACTAATGCGCATGCGCTGTGAAGGATCCCCCTCCTGTGAAAATATCACCGCCTTATTCTCCCTCCCGCCGCCAGGAATGCACTTTTCACTTAGCGGGAGACTGTTAAGGATGGCGGGAGAGAGCGGCAGACCCGTCCTTACCTGCAGGATACTCTACGTGTGTCAGGGAAACCGGACGCCACTGAGCAGACAGCGAGCACTGTTCTACCGCCGCCATCTTACCCGGATACCGGGCGTTTGGAAACAGCCAATGGGGAGGCGATGAAGAGGAGGTGCCAGCCAATGGGAGGGAATAGAAAAAAGGATTTGTCAGGGCTGGCCAATGAATGAACAGGAGACGTTCAGCATGTGACCAATACAAAAAGGGGTGGGGGAGGAGAGCGCCGTTACGTATTACGCTTGCCACGCAACCAATAAGCAGTGCATTTGGCCCCCGGTAGTCACCAATCGTATCACAAAACAAAGGATGCCACCTAAAACGAGTTCACCAATGGAAAGAGAAGACACGTACAGACGTGTGTAGTAACAGCCAATGGGATAAGGCAACTCTCAGTGCACCAACCAATGAAATCATGAGGAAAGCCGCGGCGGGAATTGCATGTTTTGTCGCCTCAGAAGAGCAGTGTGCATGTCAGCCCAACAGGTGGCGCTGTGTATGTGTGCGCTTCACCCTCTGAATAAAGAGCCCAGTGTTAGGGGCACACGTTAGAGAAGGCAGCCTTGGGGGGGGCTTCCATGCTGGGGGTGGGTGGGGGTTACTTATGATATAGAATTATATTTACATTTAAGTATTTAGAAATACAATGAGACCCACTTCCGACTATAGCCACTCTCCTGCTGGACTGTAAGGGTAGTATTTATCACTACCAGCCCGAGCTGATAATCCACCCCATCTGAGGGGTCGGCACAGATGACCAAAGGCCTCACTCATTGCGACATTTACTAAGGCCTATTTGACCATACCGACTGATTTCACCCCATTTGGCTGTGAATTTCTGTTTCCCTGTACTGTTTTAGTTCCCTGAATTACAAAGGATGGATAAAAATGTCTCCCATGGAGAAAAATCATCAACAGGGGCACACGATACAATGGTTCCTTCCATTTACATAGCGATATTACTTTTCCACGGGGAAATATTTTGTACTTAGGCTAAATGACAGGACCAGCTCCATGGGGAATAATGGGTTTACGCCAGCCGGGGGGTGGAGAATTCTTTTGGGGCAGGGGGACGGCGACCTATGGCTCTTGAATCAGATGTGGCTCTTTTGATGGACACATTTGGCTCTTTGACTGTAACAAGCAGTGCTCACATGCAAGCACCGCCCCTTACAGTCTGCCTGCTAATCACCAGCAAGCGCTGTAGAGACAAAGCTATCTCAGCGCTTCCGGGTTGTTAGCCAATCCAGAGCTGCTGACATCACTGGTTTCTGCGTTGCTAGCCAATCCGGAGCTGCTGACGTCACCTATGTGACAGTGGCTCTAGATTCAAAAGGGCTGAGAGAGCCGCATGTGTATCGATGTCTCAGCCCAAAAAAGTTGCTGACCCCTGTTTTAGGGGATAAAACGATTTTTGAACAATTTCGTAAATAGGAGAAAACAGGGATATTGTTAAATACAGGCTGGTTCTTTTGCATTTACTAGTCGTAAAGTCTGTTCAATTTTAGTCTTTTTATTGGACTAGGTCAGGGCTCGGCAAATTGTGGCTCGCGAGCCAGATGCAGCTCTTCAGCTGCCTTGTTGTGACTCTGAGCACATCTTCCTAACAATGTTCCCTCTAATTTTGTAAAGGCTGTGCACGCAAGAAATTTCGTATGTGCAAAATTATAAGCCTAAGTAAATAATTGTGCAATACATATATATTTAAATACAATTTTAAATTTATAAATACAAATTTTTTGTGCGCACCATTTTAATCTGTGTGCGCTGGTTTGACGGGTCATGTGCGCGCACAGCTTAGAGGGAACATTGCTTCCTAACTCCCCCCACCCCACCCCATGATCTCCGATGCTTCTTATGAAAAGACATCAGCAGGTCATGTGGTTGGGAGCATGTGCTCCACCCCCTTTGTGGCCCCACAAAAATTGTTTGCCGTGGAGGAGGGAGCGAAATGGCTTCCTCCTGTTCAAAGATTGCCGACCCGAGGACTATTTGATATCCCTCCAGTTTGTATTTATTCCGTATTTATATAGCACCAACCTCAGCACTTTGCAGAACCATCCACTCACTTTAATTAAACAGACAGAGACTATTCCAAGATTTTTCAGGATCCCATTAACAAGTAGACTCATTGCAGACAATGTCCAGGTTGGATCAAGGACCCGGCGCTGCTGAATAAGATTTAAAATCAGCAGGATGGATCCACAATAGTGTTACACTAGAAACATACTGTTTTCATTTATTTTAAATGAACACGGTTCATTTCTTTAACAGTGCTTTACTGATTTACTTTAGTTCTTGTGCTTTTGCACATGTTTATTATCTTAAAGTGTAAGTAAAGTTCCTGTATAGTGCTGAGAAGCCCCGCCCTCTAATGAGGTCACACAATGACTCATTCTGCTAGTGCAGTGGTCGGCAAAGTGCGGCTCGCGAGCCACATGCGGCTCTTTAGCCGCCTTGTTGTGGCTCGGGCCGCACTGCCGAAGCCACGCCCAAGCCCCGCCGACGGCTCTTCTGATTGGCTGTCGGTGGTCATGGGGTCGGGAGAGGGCACGCCTCCCTCCCCCGGCGGCTCAGAAGATGGTTATCGCCGCCGGAGGAAGGAGTGAAATGGCTCCCTCCTGAATAAAGTTTGCCGACCCCTGTGCTAGTGCATGTTTAGTAATCTGATACTTTCCTTTCACGGTAAAAGCCCTGCAGCTTTGAATTCTGACTAGGAAGGAGTCTGTTTTTAAGACAGAGAATGTGAGGGGTGGGGGCATGGCCTCATACAGGAAGGAGTAATATTTTACAGAGGGATTACAAGTACTGCAGAGTGAAAAGGTGAGTAAGGATTTCATTAATCGTTTTTCACTTTACAATACTTTAATGGGGCAAACTTTATAAATAGGGTTTACTTACACTTTAAGCACTGGCCTGTTTAATTATGCAATTGTTCACCAGGCTGCAGCGATGAAAACAGATTTTTTTCATAAAGAGGCCCAGTGATCAATTTTGTTACAAGAATGGTTTGAACGGGTCTGACATCCATTTGGCTGAAAAAAGCAATTGACCAGAACCCCTAACTTTGGAAGGCACCAACAGTTAAAAGTTTATTTATCTTTATTTCTATTAAATACTCTGTGTACATTACGACCTGCTGTCCTTTATTAATTATGTTTTGTAAAAGAAATAACTATAATATTTGAATATTCAAGATAATATCATGCTGTAACCTTAAGTAGAGAGGCAGTGTAACAGAAATGTTACAGTCACCTTATGTTCCGCAGATTATTGAGCCATTAGTGGGTTTGAGTCCAGTAGTCCAATTTTTTTTAGTAGTCTGAGTGTATGCAGAAAAATATTATGTACAAGATGTACCCCAAATTTGTTGGAACAGTTCCAGTTGTTATAAGGAGAAAAAAGTGAAGCTTTTACCAAAACAGGCATGTTTCACAAAGTAAACGGGATAATTTAGCCAAAGGAGATTCATGAAGACTATTTTAAATATATTCAATTAAAAGTAAAAGGTTTGAGCATGCCAACAGCAAACTGTCCCTGACAAGAAAGCTTTTGGGTAATTTTTAGGGTTATTCACTTAAGTCCGAATTGTTGCATATAGATATGAATTCACAAGATAAAGACAGTCGCAATAGGTTGCTATTGTCGCAGTCGCGTCTTTATAATGAGAATATTGTTGCAATTGAGACTTTACTATGGAAAAATTGTCACAATCTTAACTTTAAAAAATTGTCGCGACTTTACAGTGGAGATAAAGCAGAAGGGGCAGGGTTAGCAGATATACACGCAGCATAGGCAGGGGATAACTGCAGCAGGGGCAGAGGATAACGCAGCAGCAGCAGGGTATAACATAGCAGGGGAAAATGCATAAACGCAGCAAGGGAAAACTGGTTGAGGCAGCAGGGACATACAGCAGGGGAATAAGAACGAAGGAGGGGTGGGGGTTTAACAACATAGCAGGACAGGGAGGATAAAAATGCAGTAGAGGAAGGGGAAATGGGATAAACACAGCAGTGAAAATGGTATAAACGCAGCAGGGGCAGGGTAAAGGGGATAAACGCAGCAGGGGCAGGGTAAAGGGGATAAACGCAGCAGGGGCAGAGTAAACGGGGTAAATGCATGTAGCCTTCAGTTTTATGGAAAACATCAATTATACTGTTTCTCTCCAGCTAGTCAACTTTTTTTCTTTTTTTTTTTTAATTAAGTGGCAAAAACAACACCATTTTTATTACCAGACCTTGAATAATATGCCTGTAAACCCCCATTATACATTCCTTGTTCACCTTTCTTACAGTTTTTGATAAAAGAGGCATTTTATATTTGATTGTTTCATCTTTTTTATTTATTTCAAATAGATTTGTGACATCGCTTAAAAAAAACAAACAACTTAAATATCATTAACAACCCTTTCAGAGACATTACCCAACATGTAAAATGTCCTAAACAGCAAATAAAATGTCCTTATTCTACCTTACCTACATAGTTCAACATTTTATGACCACTGGGGAATAATGGGAAATTATTAACAGTGATAATATGCTGTAGTTTAAAACAGTGCATTAATGAAAGTTTAGTCAAAATTAAAAAGTATGAAATAAATAAAAGGGGAATGTGGGATATGCAGTGGTTAAAGGGTAATACCAGTCAAGCAATGAATATCACAAACTGTTCTGCTAAAATGACACAAGACCTAAGGATGGGCACAGAAGTGATTTTGTTTAGAAATGATGGGTCAGGTTTTCTAAACAAGTTTTTCAAAAACAGCCCGACTCATTTATTACTTTAAATGCCAGTAGTTTCAACTGATGCAACCAACATCAATTTGAACTATCCTGTTACATAGCTCACTCAGTGTATAGCCAACCTAACCTCCGACACCTGCATTGACAGTAGTTGATGGAAATCACTTCCATGTGTAAACTGGTAGTTTTTGGTGCGGCACATCATTCCTTGTGGAATTGCCTGGTTATGCTTTTATATGCATTCCACAAACTGTGTGGGTATGGTTCCATAAACAATTTGTTCCATCATTGTTACACTTCTTAATATAAAAAAAGAGATTGCTCTCTTAAGCATTCCAACAGTTGTTTTTTTTCTAAAGTAAAAAATCATGGCTGCGTGGCTCAATATCGCATATTCACATTGGCTACTATTTAAATCCTGCTAGATCGTGATTTAATGGATGTGATTGGAGGAGCTATACTGTCAGTCATCATTTAAGCCCCGGCCAACCCAACTTGGGAAAGAAAAGTCAGGCTGACAGGGAAGATGACAGAGAGAAACACTGTATAAAAGGTACTTTTTTAAAAATACATACATGTTTACAAAAATGATTATTTCATTATTACAACCTAAATTAGTATTAGTTTTAAGGTGACAGGTGCACTTTAATGTTATTAGAATGGCCAAAGTAGCTAATGTGAGCAAGTCACATAAAGAGGAATTAAATGTAATGTTTGACAAACACAGAAGGACTGTATCATAATTGTGGATGATCCATTGGTCACCTGCCTGGTGCCCCCCCCAATGGCCTTAATACCATGAAAAAAACATACTTGCTGGTAGAAGTGTCATCTTACAGAGCAGCATGTTTTCATGACGTCAGGAGTATCCTGTTCAGTTGATGTAAATCACCACCTGCTTAACCATAAAAGGATATTCCTGAAACTTAAAGAATATTAGCTCAACATTTTTTTTGAAAACAAATTTATTTTGGATTATTTTTTTAAAGATAACTATAGCTTTTGCGGATAACCTGTAAATACTATCTGTGCTAGCAGTGATACCAACTTAAAAAAAACAGGTTTTACAATTCAATTTGTACAATTTTATGTTAACGAAGGCCCCTTTAAAGGAAAACTAAATGAAAGTAATGCTACAAAATAGAAAACGGCATTACAAATACTATATAGGTCAGTGACCGCGAACCTTTTCGTCATCGAGGGCCCGAAAAGGTGACTTCACTCACCAGCGCCATTCCACAAAGTGCCGGCGCTGATTAGTCATGTCATTGTGCCTGCATTGGGGGAGGAGCGTGCCTGCATCTGGGAAGAAGCTCTCCCCAGTGTAGACCATGGATCCAACCTGAAAACCGTCAGGTCGGGTCCACAGCCTGCGATGAAGGCAGCGGTGGCAACAGCACATGTGCCATAGGTTCACCATCGCTGGTATAAATTGTAAATAATGTATATAAAGTATGATATTTCATTTTCAAATTGGGCTTTCTGTAACAATGCACAAATATGTATTATCTTAAGCTCCACAGAAAACAATGGAATTAGGTGGGGTTTGTTTAACCAACACACACAATATGGCTACAATCAGTGAAGATAAAAACAGACAAAAATCAATACAATTGCATTTTTCTGGTGCTACTGATTCTTAGGCCAGCCAGGTTCGCACTTCTTTTTTTCATATAAAAAAAATTTAAATTAAAAATCTTGTCATGGAAGTTTGCCTTCGCATTTCCCTGGCGTATTTTTACAATGTGCTTACATATAAATAAGTAGCACTTATGCGTCACGTTTCTTCCGTGTGACCGCTATTGTTCAATTCCTATTTCTACTAAATCTATAGCATTGTTCACGTTGTGATTCATACGTGCTCTCTATGAAACACTAATGTGACATTGTACACACAACAGTCATTACTTTCAATGGTTTTTCGTGATGGCATATGCTCAGTGTTTTTTACCACAACTCGCTTTTTTTTTTTTTTTAAATAAAAGATGCACACCATATGCCAGTGTCACCTTGGCCTGAGAGCAGGAGCAGTTAATTATTTTTGCCATCAAGCAACATGAATGGCCTGGATGACTTCAGAGGATTTACCCCGTTTTTACATCTTGCCGCAGGCCGGTTTTAGAAGTCTGGAGGGCCGGATGCGGCCCATGGGCCGTAGTTCGCCCAGATCTGCTTAAGAGTCACATTTGGTAAAGTTGGTAATGTTCTGCAGAGAAACCAATTTAACAGATAGTTTTCTCTTATCAAGGCTTCATCATACCCATTTCCTATATTATAAAATATATATATATATATATATATATATTTTACTGTGCACAGGCTACTTCCTTAAAGGACCAATAATACCAGAGAAAGGAAACTTATCTGGATAGGCACAAAGCTTTTCCTATGTAGTACTTGTACAATTATATTTGAAGAATAATTGGGTCAGTGGGTCAGGAAGAAAATGGCTGCTCCCATGTTTTCAAATTGGGACAAGATTTAAGTGCAACTTAAATATACTAATGTTTTTTTTTTTGTTCCTAACTACTTTATAATGCTAATAAAGTAACATAAAAATCTGGAGCTGACAGGTGCACTTTAACTGCAAAATTTCTTGCTGCTAAATGATTGGGGATCTTGCAATTCTACTCTCCTGTGCACACCCAAGGGCCCAGCGGTGGATCATAATTTACACCTCCCCGCTTTTAACATTGTGGGAATAAAAAGTCATCTATTATTTAATACTTTATTTATGGTATACAGGGGACTTTAGCCAGTAGATCATTTGTTCAAAATGCAGTATAAAACACTGCCATCTTCAACACATTAATTTTTTTAACTCACGGGCCAAACTGCGTCCTTTAAAGACAAAAAAAGAGAACCAATGTTTTCCACAAAAAAAAAAACACATTAGAATTAACACTGAAATGGTAGAGGTGAGGCAAAGTATTAGTTCAACAGCTTTCCGCTACTGATAAAAGACATTCTTATTTAAAGTGACACTGTAACAAAAAAAACAAAAAAAAAAAAAACAGTGCAAACCGATTACTTTTTTCAGTTCTAACTGAACTTCATAGTCAGGGTTTCAAAATTCTGGCATCTTTTGTACAGCATGGGGCAGGTACATAAGCATCACGGGGTAAAAGGGTAAAAGCTTGAGACAGAGTGAACACAAATATAAGCAGCTCCTTCTTCTCTGAGTGTATTACCCCCTGGATTTCAACTCCACTACCCATTTATGGTGCTCCAGACTGGAGCACTGTATTTCCTTAATCAGAACACTCATGTGCCGTGAACATGTAATTTTGGTTCAGTTTCCTGAAACCTTGGCTGTTCGTTCAATATTTTCCTCTCTTCCCAGTGCTCAACAGGCTGCTGACCAACACTTAACCAGCAGCAAGGAAAGATTGCAAAAGGTTGGTTTACTAACGCACCCGCTGCTGCTAGGGAAGCTGCTTCCTACACAGCACTGCACATATTCAGATCGTTAAATATACATTTTACAATATTCTAAAGATCCAGTGCATTATCAGTGAAAACCATTATATACATTGGTACAGTCTAGAACAGTTTTCTTCTGTTTTCAATAAAAACTGAAAAAGAAATGGAAGGGTTATGGAAGATTACGCTGCGCAATTTTGTCATTTTTCTCCCAACTTGTCACAACGATCAAATAGCCCATAATGCTTTAAACTGTTCATGAGCTTTTGGTATGGTACTAAATACTTGCCATAACCACTCCAAAATGATCCTGTGTTTTGGTGACATATTCACAGGTGTATGACGTAGCACCCGTGATAACCTCCATAAAAGCTAGAGAGCCCTCAGAGCATCATGTGACAGTTTGATCACCAGGAAAAATTCACAAAACTAAATAGTCCCATCGACCATAACCCTAACAGCTTAAAGAAGAACTAAAGTTAAAGAAAAGAAGAGATATTAAAAACTTACCTTATATTAAGTTTCGCAGTCACAGCTTCATCTGGACTGTAATTTGTCTTCTCTGAGGCAGAGCTCACAGTTCTTTGGCTGACACAGGATCCAAGGCGAAGCTCTGCCAGCATATGGAAATAGGTTTCAACATCATCACGCTCACTGCGGAAAGCATTCTCATTGGCCCGCAACGAACGTGATGATGTTGAAACCCATTTGGACCGCAGATTCAATACGTGGGCGGAGCTTCGTGCTGGCTCCTGTGTTAGCCAAACAGCTGTGAGCTCTGCCTCAGTGAAGAGAAATTACAGTCCAGAGCGAAGCTGTGACTGCAACGGTTGAACTTAATATAAGGTAAGCTTTTAATATGTCTTTTTGGTTTAGTTCTCTTAAATCAGAGAGATCAACGCAGCCTCACTGAGTGGAATTTACATGTTAGTTTTGCATTTGTTTTTTACACAGCAATGATTTTGTCATATGTTATAGATACACCGTTGGCTTACTTAATATAGCAAATTAGAACATTCTGTTATTTACACATATGGCCACTGATTTTGATACATTTAAATTACAAATGTACACACCATTAAACATCACAGAATAGCATTCTTCCATCATATCTGAAATTCCATGAGATCTCAGAGACAGGACAGGTGGGTCTTCATGAAAAAGGACAATTTTTCAGCTCGCCTACAAGATCGCTAAGAAAACTACTTTTCATATTTGCATAATGAACAGTCTATGTATAAGCCTTTAGGACATTCACACTGTACAGCCCCATCTGCTTCTTTTGCATGTAATGTTCTGTAGTGGTCACAAGGTTACAAAGATGCGAGTTAAAATCAAAGCGGGCTTTAAAACGAAATAATTTTTCTTCAGAAGAATCTCTTTTTTTTTTTTTTTGTAAGAACAGTCCCTGATTGAAATGATTAAAATGAAATTGTGATCGGGAAGAACGCGGCACATCTGGGCTGAATTATTTTCCAATTAGTGTCCATTAAAACGCAAACCAAAGAGGAGCACCCATTTGTGTAGTTTAGTTCTTCGTTACAGATGTACTATAGACAGACCAGGGTACAAAGTTTTTCATTTATAAACCAGTTTGCAAAGATTGTTGTGACATTTGTCCTGTTTTTAAAAAAAAAAAATATATATATATATAGTCATTTGGTTTCTAAGGTTAGAGTGCTTGTGCTGAATTCATACCTTTTTCAGATCCAGTGGGTAAGTCAAAGGTCATCTTCAAGAACCCTATTTCCAACAGGTACTGTTCCATTTATTTCCCGTATACTTTCAACACCTAAATACCCAAGCAGAATCTCGCTTCTTCTGTGCGAAAGATGAAGGATGTCTTCAGCCAATGACTGGATAGTGGTGTATCTCACTTTATCCAAGTCAAACATGTCCTTTAAATACTGAACAATTTGGTGCTGCCGGGATTGGAGAAAAATACAAAATATAAATCAAGCAAAACTAAAGGCCATGAGAACTCAATTTCTAAAGTAGAGACACAGAAACAAACATTTGGAATTAATAAATGATTTCTTCTAAAAGTTGGCCAAACAAACACATATCACATTTGATAAAATGACTTGTGATAAAGGATAGTACGAATTTAAGAAATTTTAATTGTAATAACATTTTATAATATTTATTATTGCAAATTAAAAACCTATGATAACACACTCTCAAACATCACTTGGCAAAAAAGTGATGGCAGCTACTACCACAAGAACCCTTTAGGGAACACTTCCCCTTAGGTCAGTGGAAGACCTTCACAGCAGTGAGCCCCAGTGCAGGTTTGCACCAGGGTACCCTCCTCCCCATAAACCAAATGACAGTAGCAGTATATTTACATTAGCCAATTTACTGCAATTAGGAGGCAATCCTAATGCAATTTTACCAGTTTTCTTTTGGGTTATTGTGACATATTTTCGCTTTCAAAAATTGCAGGTGGTAAAAGTCACACCACCATTGCAAGAAGTGTAAACTAAGATTTTGCTACACATGCACAAGCAGCTAAGCAGTTGCCAGGATACACATGGCCTTAGACCAGGGGTCTCAAACTCAATTTACCCGGGGGCCGCTGGAGGTAGAGTCTGGGGGGGGAATTCAGCAAGCTCCGAAGTGAGGCGCGTAGTGTTCGCCTCACTTCGGAAGAACCGAGATGCGCATGCTGATGTCCTGCACGCGGACATCAGCATGCGCATTAAAGGGATTCCCCTACTGGCGAGGAGACTCGACTGCTCTCGCCGGTAGGGGAATCCCTTTAATGCGCATGCTGATGTCTGCGTGCAGGACATCAGCATGCGCATTTCAGTTTTTCCGAAGTGAGGCGAACACTACGCGCCTCACTTCGGAGCTTGCTGAATTCCCCCCTGGGTGAGGCTGGGCCGCATCAGGTTTTCCACATAAAACAACAGACTAAAAACAATACATCAAGGGAATGCCTGTGGGGAAATCAGTGGCTTTGTGGGGGTAATTTTCCTCTGCTCGGGAAATTAGCACCTTTGTGGGGCAATGTGCGGCTCTGCGGGGCAATGTGCGGCTTTATG